>KE151199.1:606403-625440 GCA_000411095.1 Aethionema arabicum
GTATAATATTCATAATTATTATATATATACTTGGAAATAATCCGCATTATGTTCGGAACAAATATTTTTTACTAATCTTGACGTCAAACTATTCAATAATCTAATTTGCATATTTTATGAATTTTTTTTATGTTAGTGAGATGTTTTATTCATGTTATATATATGAAGTTATATTATGTTATTTTGAATAGAGTAAATTTAGTTGGGTATTTAGTTTTATTTGATTACATATCTCTGTCTATTTTTTTGTGAGATGAGTTAGTTTCTAATTAAATACGTAAATGTATAAATATTATAATAATATATATGAAATAATTATATGTACTATCAAAATCATTATTTAGTGTATAAATAATACTTGAATTTTAATACGTTAATACGTTTATTTTTAAGAGACAAATCCCTAATTCTCAAATTGAAAAGTAAAGCAGAATTCATCAAGGAATCATTCACCTCATTGATATCACATAACATCAAACATCATATTCTGACAACCAAAACAACAACAAAAGAGGCTAAATCACCTTTGGGAATGTACAAATCGCATTTAAAGTAGTAAATATAGAAACACTTAATCCATCCTTTTATATCATTACTATATTTTAAACCGTCATATAACTATAAAAAAAATACAGAGTAAATAAATATTTCAAATCGGTGCATTTTTTTAAAAAATATCAATAAAATATTCAAAAATTATAAATTTTACACTTGTATCGAGTTCTACATAGGAAGAAAAGATTTACACCATTTACAAATACCGGTTTTAATAAATATATATCTAATAATAATTTAAAAATAAAACAATTAAGCTAAAAATTGAAGTAATTAATATATGTTAAACAAATTTAAATCATCAAATTACATTATATTATTAATATAATATACACTACAAAAAGAAAGAAAAAAATTATGAAACTTTTTTCATAATTAAGGACCAAATTCAAGGACTGCAGGCGCAATTCTAAGCAAAGGCTCTAAAGTTTGAGCCGTAAATTTTCTAGCAAACATAAAACACTTATAAACCACAATTTTCTCAACATCATCATCATTATAATAATTCTCACATTCTTGAGTAAACCGGATCCGGTTAATAAACTCATCAGTAACATCAGGCCAAATAAACCGACCAGGATGTGGTCCAGCTTTTGACCAATCAACCCAAGTCAACGTCCGGTTAGCATTCATTTCACCATATAACATATTAACCAAAGTTGGTATATAATGTTCATCCATGTAACATGGCATATGACAAAATTGATCAAAAATCTTGTAATAAACCGTGTCTGAAATTATATGAAGAGCTAATTCACGAGTTACTTCAAACCATTGAGATCCTTTTCTCCAATGTGTAATGTTAATTTGTGGAAACATTTGAGGATTATACCGGCCTCGACCGGATTTACGTTTATCGTCGAATGAACCGATGAAACTGAGATTGGTTCCGGTTAAGAAATTGTAAATTGTTGTGAAATTGAAAAGTGGTATGCAAGAATCTGATAAAAGAATGAATCTTTGGTTATTTGAATGGAGAAGAGCATTGGCTAAAAGTCTTCTTTCTGCATCTACCATTGATGATGTTCCCCAATATACTGGCTGTAATTAATGTTACAGCATATGTGATTAGTAAATTAAGATTATGTTTAGAAATGTTATAATTCGAAAATAATAACAAGAAATTATTAGTTTAAGTCTTTTAGGTTTATGATTTTTTTTCTTATTGAATATCATAAAATGTTTTCTTGGTTAAAAAATATTTTGTAAAAGAATTTATTGCTTTAAATATATTTTTGAAACCATCGTGTAACTATATACATTTAATCAGATTTGACCAATTAAAAATATAAACTTTTCTTGGTGATATATTAATTTATATATATATATATATATATACATTACTCGGTTAATAATTAATATTTTTTTCTTATAGCATATGACATTTTCGAACAAAAAATTAATTTGAAAACAAAAAATAATGTTTGAAAAGTAATTAGATGGATTTTTTTTACTATTACTTATAATTTTATCTTATAAATTGGCATGGTTTTAAATAGAAAATAATTTAATATACTCTTACAAAAGTGATTAATATTTTGGTAACTATAGTACTTTTAATAAAAAAAAATCATTATTTAATTTTCGTGATAAGATAAATATCATGTAATTATTAATTATTATTATTATTATTAGAATCCTAGCATATCGAAGACAAAAAAAAAACATATATTCGAACATAGAATATTAATTATAGTGTTTTCAATATATATTTTTTTTAACTTATAGTGTTTTCAATATGTATGCGATCATATTATAAAGTTCTCATTATATATACTAAAATAGATCAAATATATATATTTATTGACGTGAATTAAGACATATATATATATATATATAACGGTCCTAAGAAAAAAATAAAACAAAAAAATAACGGTCCAGTCAAGATCTAATAACACATGCTATATGAGGAAAACCAAGCTGTCAAATCCACTAGAAACAATCTTAGATTTTTAGTAATATATATAAATATTATAAGTATAGTATACGCATCTAGATTTACTATTTATATGGTAATTAAAGTAATTAAGAATGTAAAAATAATTACCTGACTAGGGATTCTTCTTTGGTAAAAAACAGAAGATTGATCATAAGATTCTTCAAAAGATGGACTTGTATGAACATAAATTGAATAATACCCTTTATGCCCTTCAAAGAACTTCTCCCATAATGGAGCTAATGGGAGCCCTCCACGTGTCAAAAACATAAAAGCCACTTTCTTCACATCACCACCATCATGATGGTATGATGATGATAATGATGATGATGATATGACTTTTTTGAAGAGTTCTTGATCACTCATGTTATGTTGAACTTGTAAAAACTCTTGTTTAAATGTTGTTATGTTATTGTAAACCATGAGATTTGACCATATGATTTGTGATGAAATTTGAAAAGTTGTGAATTGAAGACAAAGAAAGAGAGAAATTGAGATAGCAATTAGAAAGAAAAATGAAGTTATGACATATTTACCCTTTTGTAATAAAATTGATTTATTCAAAGGTTTTGATGAAATCTTTGAGTATTCTTGTTGTTCTTCATCTTCTTTATGATCAAAGTTGCCCATTTTTTAGAGAGAGAAAGTGAAAAGATCTAGAGAGAGAAAATCTAGAGAGAGAGGGAGGAGAGAGAGTCTTGTGATCATTTGCATCTAAAGAACGTTAAGTTGTGTGTGTTAAATAAAAGTGGTTACAAGTTGTGTAAATAATATAATTAATTATTTATTTGGAGTGCAGAGTAAAACAAAAAAAATGTATTTGGAGTGTAATTAGAGAAAAGTCAAAGGAGTTATAAGTTGAATGGTTGACTTTTATTTTCCACATTTTGTTTGTTATAAAGTCAATAAATATATATATAAGATTGAGTATTTATTTAAAAGTTTGAAATTTAAGCCAGAGATTGCATACATTTACATATATATATATATATATATATACAACACACTTCTTAAGAAAAATTGTTGTATTTGTTATATATAACAGGAAAAAACTAATACCGAAATAAAAAAAAATTGTTAGAAATTAATTTTTTTTTTTAGTGAATTAATTAAAATAATAATATTTTGAGGAAAAAAAAATTAAAATAATAATATTTTGTATTAAATAATAGGAGTTGTTTAAAAGTAAAGAATGGTGCGTAAAACGTTGGGGGATAACCCACGAGATGTAGAACAGTAGAAGCATGATTTCATGCCTAACTTTAGGTTCACTTAATCAATTAAATTGCCATAACTTTTTGTTTTTTACATTTTGGTCCAATATTTTTGAATGCTTTTTTATATTGTTACCATCGGGTTATGAGAATTTTGAAATTTATTGCTTAAGGTTTAAATAATACTAATAGATTAGGGTTTAATTACTTTGCTTAGTCAAAGCTTAAGAGTTTAATTTCTACTCAAAGCTGTTTAGACTTGGACCTTTAACTTCAAGAACGTTTAATAAATGCAGATCCTAATTGTTTATATTTTATTGGGTCTACTTGATAATTTTAAAAGTATAAGGTTTATAGTTTTATAATTTTAAAACAATGGTGTAATTGCGTGTTTTTTTCCTTGGAGGAAAAAGGGGAAAAGCATCATCCGACGTCGTTTTACCGCTTTAACTAAAATTGCTACGAAGAAACACTTACAGAGAAACAATGGCGGCGGCGGAGGAGACGGCAGCGAGGAGAGAAGGAAGCTACGAGGAAACACTTGATAGAGACGCAGAAGAAAATCGAAAAGAAGCGTTATTAGCATCAACACAATCTCTCCAACCTAATTTCAACCGACCTAATGTTACCCAGAAACAAATTTCGAAATTACAGGTGAACATTTTCTCGGGAAAATTTCTAGTTTTCTGAGAAAAAATCATCAATACGGTTCCCCTATTAATATCTATCAGAAATCGTCAGGTCACCGGAGACTGGATTTCTAATATTTCTGTTAACATCTGATTCCGACGAAGCTTAAATCCAATTTTCGATTTGGTTAGGGTTCTAAATTTGGGAATTTTGCTTTAACTTAAACATAACTGAATCCCGGTTTGGTTTTACCAATTTTATTCTCCGGTTCAATGTGTACTACGGTTTAGTCCGGTTTAAACAAGTTTAACAATGGTGTTTCTGTGACAGGAGCTACACAAGAGGCGTATGCAGATCAAAGCTAAATCAAAGATCCACAAGAAACCTAAAGGTAAAAAGCTCATGTAACACATAAACGCCATTGTTAAAGCTTGAGATTTAACAAAGTAACAATTCTAGATTCAAAATGCAGGGGATGTAACAAAATCTGGAAGCAAGAATCTTCAGAACAGAGCAGTCGAAGATGGTGAAACCTTTAAGAAACCAAATGAATCATCAAGTTCTTCTTCTACCTTTGCAGTCACTGCACCAAAGAAACTGCACTGGGGGTGAGTTTTTCGCAGTTTTCAGACATGTTTTCGGGTAATGACAGAACCGGAACTAAGCTTAGATCTTGTTTTTGAAACAGGCTAGATACAAAGGAGAGATGGGAAAGAAAAGCTAACATGTAGAGATTCTGAGTTCATGGAGCAGTGAATTGATGAATCAAGTCGTGTTATTGACTTCATTGTACAAGTTATTGAAGAGTAGAGAAAGATACTCACAAAGATTCATTGATTAACAAAGTAGTTTTGTTTTTCTTGATTGCTCTGGTTTTTGTTATACTTAAGCTCCTGAGGTTAAAGCAAGCTCAATTTCTTCGAGTGACCGTCCTTTAGTCTCGACAACGTTCCCTGCAATGTATAGAACAGCAAGGACGCAGACTCCAGCGAAACCTAAGTAGACACTGCTGATTCCGAATTTGGTCACAACGCTTAAGAAGTAGAGTCCTATCACAAAGTTTGAGATCTGTTTGTGCAAAGGATAAGCATTAGATTTAGAATATGTCAAGTTTAAAGAAACTCTGTTTTGTGAGATGGATTTACCCAGTGCATGCCGAGAGAGAGCGCAACGGCTTTTGCTCTGATTCGGGAAGCGAAAATCTCTGGAAGAAGAAGAGCAGGTACAGGTCCAGCTCCAAGTGAAAAGGACAGGACATAACTGGTTCACAAGTGAACAGATATCAATACAGACATCATTAAAACCAAACACAAGAGAACTGGTTGATTGATTGTTAACTTACAGGACAGTTCCAACGACGGCTAGAGTGCCGGAATATGCAGCGAGAGCCGGCCAAGTAAAGGATAAGGAGAGCAAGAGCATCGACAAAGCCTTTTTCGATGCAAGAATCACAAGTCTGAGTTAGCTGAAGCACAATATGGTCATGTACTAAAGAATGGTTTTATAAAAACATGTACCATTCCACCAAAGCTTATGAGTAGAAGACTTTTCCTTCCCATTCTATCCATCAAAGATGAAGCAACAGCAGTACCTGCAAAACCAGGTTTTGTATCGGGTTATCGATTTAGAGATCAGAAGTTGACATGGAAACATAAAAAGAGATACAAGATACAAACCAAAGACGTTTGATGCCCCAACTAGAGCACTGGCTGCAACATCAGATTGGATTCCAGCGCTTCGAAAAACCGAAGTAGAGTAATACACAACAGCGTTTATCCCGGCCAGTTGTTGAAACAAGAAGAGAGCCGCGCCTAGACTTACAACTACAACAAGACCAGACAAGAAACTAAGTAAGCAGCTTTCATAGGCAAAGACATCTTAGCTTAATCTCTCTGATTTTATAAGTCTTGTGGTACCTTTCAAGTAGCGGCTGCCAAAGAGATCAAACCATCCTGCATCTGGTTCAGTAGAGCCTTGACCAGAATTCGATAAGTCACGCACGAGTTCAACTACTCGATCTTTACCATACAGAGTTTTGATTGCCTTTTCAGCCTGAGAGATCTTTCCTTGCTGCAAATGCATTCTCACTTGTCAATATAAGCTAAGTGGGGATCTCAAATCAACCGCGAGTTGCATCCCACGGGACTACCTGAACAAGCCACCTCGGACTTTCTGGCGAAAACGACATTCCAAGAGCTAATAGAACAGAAGGGATAGCCGCTACACCAAACATCGTCCTCCACCTAGAACCGGTAGCCATTATATGCAACCGAATGAAGAAAATATAATGGGATGAATCGAAAGATTCACATACCATAAAGGATTTGCTGCAAGGGGTAATCCAGCTATCAAAGCTACAAGTATTCCAATGCATATGAACAACTGGTTCACAGATCCAAGAGCTCCACGGATTTCGGTTGGTGAAATCTGACCAAATCACAGATTTCAGCCACATATCATCCTAAAGATCTAACAATCTTTGTCTGCAACATTATGGACCAACCTCAGATATGTAAAGTGGTACAATCGCTGATGAGATTCCGATTCCAATTCCTGCAAGTAGACGTCCTATAATCATAGTTTGCACACTCTGAGCTGTTGCACTATCAATCAATGGAGAATTCATGAGATTAAACTTCATTAAAGAGCTCATCAAAGTAATGATTATGACTAAGTTGCTTGAAAATACCATAAGAAAGCTCCTATGGCAAGTGGAATTGCATCTAATTGGAAAGTTCTTGTTCTTCCAAATTTGTCGGCTAATGAACCACCAGTGAATGAACCAACCGTTGCACCAGCAAGTAGTGCACTTACAATCCATCCTGCTTAGAATCAATGAGCTAAGCTTCTGTCAATACTAACACTCCTATCACGAAAACATAACGGAGAAATCGATCTTATACTTGCCTTGCAAAACAGCGTTATCGGCGATTCCAAGATCTTTAGCAAGGTATTCAAGAGCACCATTAACTACCCTGATTCAAATCCAAAGAAACATCATCATCATCTATACCTATCAACATCTATGATCACAACAATACACAGAAACTGCAACAATGTTCCCAAATCCTTAGAATTGCTCAAGAACACCATTAACTACCCTGATTCAACCCCAAAGAAACATCATCATCATCATCTATATACTTATCAACATATAAAATCACATCAATATACATAAACTGCTACAATGTTCCCAGATCCTTAGCAATGTACTCAAGAACACAATTAACTTCCCCGATTCAGTTCAATCAAAACAGCATCATATAAGATCACACCAAAACAAGAAGTGAGAAAGTGTATTGGTGAATCCAAGATCCTTAAAAAGTTAATATTCAAGAACGCCATTGAATATCTGATTCAAGTGTAAAGAAACATCATCATCTATACTTATATATCAACATATATGATTACCACACCAATACACAAAACATCATCATCATCCTCATCATCATCATCATCTATATCTATACATCAATATCTGTGATGATAACATCAAGAAAAGAAGGTGATTCCAAGTGAAAATGAATTCATACCCAAGATGATAACCAAACAAAATAGCACCAAGACAAGCAACACCAACAAAAGGCAAAACAGTCCCTGAACTTTTCCCTTCAGATCTCAATGGTACAGCTTCTTCTTCATCTCCACCTACATTCAATCCTTAAAACATCAAAACCTAATAATCAAAATCAATAAGAAAACCTTCAAAGAATCAATTAAGACGAACCAGAGGAAGATTGTGCTCTAACAGATCGAGCTTTGACCGTCATAGTATCGATCCCGTTTCTAGAACGAGCTAGCTTAGCTCCCATAACCTTAGAACCTAAACAATACAGTGGTTTAAAGCAAGAGCTAGTAGCTATCCCCTTATCACCAAAGCCAATTCCATTACTCGTCGCCGATCTATTCACAACGCTTATACGTTTCTGAAACGCAAACGCAGCGTTTCCTTTAACTGCATACGTTGACGTCTGCATTTTTTTAAGTTAAAATCAAAATCCCACCTGGATTGCGATCAAAAGGGGGAAATTAGTCAAAAACTAGAAAGAGATTTCAATTTTAAATCAATAAAAAGAAGAAATCAAGATTAAGACGCGAAATCACGAAATGAGGAATCGGCATTGAAGAGAAAACGATTTCGATTGTGACTTATGAACAGTTGATTCGAGTAAACCCCAAAATTAACCTCTCTAGAGATATCATATCTTCAGATTCGAAAATTGCATATAGAAGGAGTGTAACGAGAGAGGAAACGATTTCAAGTTCGATTACCAGAGAAACTTCGGAGAATCCGCGAAGAGAGAGAGAGAGAGAGAGAGAGAGAGAGAGAGAGTGACGCAGAGAGAACTTACTTGAGAAAAAGCTTATTGTCGTTATAAAAAAACAAAAAACATTTTTGAAAGTATTTAAAAAATGATCAAAAAAGCAATCAAATTTATATCAAATTTGGAATTTTGTGATAATAATTCATATTTATCCAAATGAAATCATTAAATTTTATAGATATTTATATACGAGAGATTTCGAATTTGAATTCAAATTTATACATTTTATTTAAATACATTATATAAGGTGACATTCTTTATATATAGAAAATTATTAAGATTATAAAAGTTATTGAGTTTTTAAAATTCACTGGATTTATTAATTAGAAAATATTTTAATTATAGTAATGGCTCCATATGGACTGCACAAATTAATTTGATTAAAATAAAGGTGCCTACGTGGGAAAACATGTTGAAATCATTTAATTATTTAATTACAATATAATTTTCAAGTAGCTAATGTACTAATATTTAATTTATCATATAAAAATATTAATTCCATCTGTTTACATCTAACGTATCAACTATAGAGATATGATAAATTAATTAAGAGATAAAATAATTGATTGGTACGAAAACGTATATTTACAACTTTTAGATGCAAAAATGTGTATTTATAAATAATTGAGGGTGAAAGAGCAAACAAAAAATGAGTTAGCAAAGGTAGATTCTTCAGGATTAGATTTTGGATGACGTGGAAGCACGTGTGGTTTAATAATACTCACGTGCAGTTAAAGACCATGACGTGTACTGAAGTCCCATTATTTAAATTGGGCTACAAATAAAATAGGCCCATTAAGACCAACTTTGACCTTAGATCCATTTCTGAAGATCCTTCACCGTTCTATCTTCAAACCAAAAAACTTCGGGCGAAATAAAAATTTCAACTTTTTTTTTTTTCGGTTTAGTTTTTAAGCTTGAAAGATTCGAAATCTCCGAAGAACAGGTTAGCGATTTTTACTATCGTCTCTCTGAGAAGTTATTTTATAAACCCATTAGCGAAAACTCAAAATCTTTCTTGTTAGTTACTGAGCTCTGATTCTCCAGAAATTTGTTCGATTCCAGTTACTTTATTGGGTCTAAGTTTTGTTTCTCTTAATGGGTTTCATTTAAAGTGGTTATATGATTTTGATGTTCGTTAGCAATCAGTAAAAAATGGTAAAGTGTTTTCTTTAATTTGTATGATTCTGCAATTTCAGTACTTTTTTTGTGAAATTGAGTGATGTTTAGTTTTCAAAAGGTTGATTTCTGTGGTTCATTTGATTGATTTTGTAACCTAATTACCAAAAAATGGTGATTAATTGATTGATTTTCACATTCTGTTGTTTTTTCGGTGTAAGTATTGATGTGTTATTCTGCACTTTCAGTACTTTTTAGTGAAATTGAGTGATGTTTGGTGTACAAAAGGTTGATTTTTGTGGTGCATTTGATTGATTTTGTAACCTAATTACAAAAAAAATTGATTAATTGATTGAATTTCATTTCTTTAGGTTCAAAAGTTTCAATGTTCTGCTCAATTTATGCACCAAGTCTTAGCCTTTTGCACACTAAAAAGCCTATCTCTCTGCGGTCAAGGTTTCGGGTTTGTTCATCTTTGTCTGGTGATAAAGACAGATTCAAAGTAGAGTACACACCTTGGCTTATTGTAGGTTTGGGGAATCCAGGAAACAAGTATCATGGAACAAGACACAATGTAATGATTCATTACTAAAGATCTTGAATTAATCTCTAGTTTTGATCTGTAATGGTATAAATTTTGCTGTTTTTTTCAGGTTGGTTTTGAGATGATTGATGTTTTAGCTAAGAAAGAAGGAGTTTTGATGAATACTATACAATCGAAAGCTCTTATCGGAATAGGTTTCTAGTCCAGTTTGCTTTCGGATTTGACGATTTTTTGGTTTTGAAAGCTTGAGAAAGCTGATGAATTTGTTGATTTCTATGTTTGATCAGTACAGGTGCTATAGAAGAAGTACCTATTGTGTTGGTTAAACCTCAGACTTATATGAACTTTAGCGGTGAATCGGTTTGTTTTTCTTTGTCTGAATATCATAACTTTTGTTAAAGATCATTTGCATCCCTTTTATCCTCATATCTGTTTTGTGCTTTATTGTGTTTCAAGGTTGGATCTTTAGCTGCACATTATCAAGTACCATTGCGTCACATTTTACTGGTAAAGTAACTAACTTTACATGGCTACAAACCTAAAACAATGTTTTTGATGATACCCTTTATTGAATCCTGAGATTTTATTCACTTAGATATATGATGAAATGGCTTTACCCAATGGGGTTTTGAGACTTCAACCTAAAGGAGGTCAAGGTTTGCATAATGGGTAAGTTGTAATTGCTTCTTGAAACATTCAAAGTTTTTGTCTTTTTTAAGTTATTGAATGATCTTTGTTTTGTAATTTTTGCAGAGTAAAGAGTGTAATGGGACATTTAGATGGTCGTAGAAGCTTCCCTCGTCTAAGCATAGGTTAGGTTTTATAAAGTAACCTCTTTTCTCTGCAATCTCTAATGGTGTTTTTTTGTTGTCTTTAGGTATTGGTAATCCACCTGGAAACATGGATATGAAAGCTTTTCTTCTTCAGAAATTTAGTCCAATGGAAAGAAAACAAATCGATGAAGCACTTGAACAAGGAAGTGAAGCAGTGAATACTCTTGTTCTTAATGGATTCAGTGAAGGAATCTCAAGATTCAATCTTGTTCAAAAGTATAAATTACATAGAGTATAATGTCATGAACACATCTTTGTAGCTGAATTTGACTTTAGTTTATGATCAATTTTACCCAATTTAGGTTCTAATTTCATCTGAATTTTGAAAAGAATCTTGATTTTAAAAAGGGTTTCATCAAAACTGCAAATTTTACCCAATTTGGCTTCTAATTTCATCTGAATTTGGGAAAGAATCATGATTTAAATAAAAGGTTTCACCAAAATTGCAAATTTCAAAAGGAACATAAGTAGTCTTGTAACATAAAACTATGAAAGATTGTAAATAAGGAACTGATTCAAGAGATTTTTCCTTAACCCTAAAAACGCACAAAACAGAATCAAAAGCTCTCTTTCAATCTCTCATTGATCATATCATCTTCAAGCTTCAATTGGGTACTCAAAAACGACATCTTTCCCGGTAAGTTTTCGGTATACACCGACCATTGTCTCCAGCTTGTACTCAGTGTTGTTCCTTTCCTTAGTATCAAGATAAACCTGTGTATGAAACCAGGAACATATAAAGTCTAAACTAAAGAACGCATTTAGTAAGAAAGATTTCTAGAAAATGATGATGATAACACATACCTTCATGACCTTTGATCCATCAAGACGGTATCTAGTACGTTTTCCTACAATCTCAGCAGGGTAAGCAACATCTTCAAGCATTGCTTCGTGGACAGAAGTGAGAGTTCTGTTACGTGGCCTTTGAACAGCAGCACCCTTCTTAGGAGGACGCATGATTCTTCTAGTGGCAACAAAGATAACATCCTATACAAGGAAACAACACTTGAAGTATTAAGAGATAATGTTATTAACTCGAGGATTTGTTAAGAGACAAAAGTGTACTTTATACCTTTCCACTAAACTTCTTCTCAAGCTCTCTAACGAGACGAGGATGAATCTTGCGGAAAGCTTTCCTCAATCTGAATGGAACATAGATCACAACAGCCTTACGGTTTCCAGAGATATCCATCTGACTGCAAACAATATCAAATTAGCTTTCAATCAAAGTACAAATTTGGATAATAAGAGAGACAAAAGAAACAACATACACAGCTTGGTTAATGTAGAGATCTTTCAATTCACTTTTCAATTCTTGGTTAGTGTTCTCCAAATCAAACAAAGCCTGAGAGAAACAAAGAGATTGAAAAATGTTAACCAGTGAATTAACTAGATAAGTAAACCAGAGCTCAGAAGAAGACTACATTATTGTTATTACCTGAGCAACTTGCTCGTCCGTTTCAGTAGGATCGACATTTTTGTCCTTCTTGATCTTGTTCTGAGCAGAGAACATCTTCACAGATCTTGAATTACAAGGAAAACAAAGAAGTAAAACGTGATGAGTTTAGGCATAGAGTAACTTAAAAGCTCCAATTCTCGAATCTATCTGTTACTTGCAAGATTACAGATTACTTCAACTAATACACAAATCAGATTTGACGAAACTCTTTAAAGTAACTCCATTAATACAGTGATGCAGAGGTTTCTTCTAGACACTATAACTCATGAATTCGACGAATTAAGGAGCTAAAATCGTCGGAAAAAACTTACAGAATATATACACTAAGGTTAGCTAGAGTTCGATAAAATTCGCAGAAGACGATGAAGAATAGAGGAAGCGAAAGATAAAGAAAACCCTAAGCGACGTACCGATGGCGAAATCTGGAGGAGTGAAGAGAAGCCCTAAGACGGAGAAGAAAAGGTTGCGGCTTTCTCTGCAGAGATTGAGAAAGAGAATTAGGTTTTATTATTTAAACATTAGGGTTTCGGATGTGAACGATTATGGGCCTTTGAAAAGCCCAAAGCACATTATTTTTCACGCCTAACACATTGTTTTTTTCAACACATTGTTCTGTGGGTTATTTTAGAGAAACTTTCTTCTAATATTGACGGTCATAATTTTAATAAATAGTGTTTTTTTTTTAATTGAAATCGATCATAAATTTGTTTAACTTTAAATAAGTTTTTCACTATCTCAAAATATTTGAATTTTTTAAAATACTATCATATTTTCGTTTTACATCAATTAATTACAATTAAGATTATTATAAAAAGAAAAAGTAAATACAATGTGTACTATTTTCTATTCATCTGATTAACTTAATACTTTTTCCAAAAGCAATTATTCATTTCAAAACTACTCTTTTCTACGATAAGAAAATATTAAAAAAAAATTATTTTAAATAATTTTTATGATTTTTTAACACGAATCTTTTTTTATCTATGTTCAATTAATGTTTAGATTAATATAATTCCACTTTGAGTAAAAAAAACACAAATGTTTAGATTGAATTAGTAAAGAACAAAAAAATATTGATCGAACTTTTAGAAACATTTATCAATTTTTAATAAAAAATACAATCTATATTCGGATTAAATAGGTTGTAAAAATATTTAGTTTCCAAAATTTCTATACAAAAATTCCAGTTATCATGATTTAGAGATTAAAAACCCCATTATAAAAAATAAAAATTTACAAACAATTTTACTTTTTATTAAATAATAATAATCTTGTTTCAAATTTAAAAAATTTCACTGAATTTCTTACAACCCCACAAAATTTAACAAAGAGAAAACAATTTGGTTGTAAATAATAAAAACATATAACCAATTTTATTAAAATATTTATCCATTAGTATAAAACAAAAGTCACAAAATGTTCATCTTGGTCTCAGTCTTCGGCGGCGACGGCGGAGGATTCCGGCGAGCAATGGCAATTGAGCCATGAGATAATATCAGACAAAACACGTAAGATCATGTCGTCTGGTTCACCTTCGAGTAAAGAATGACAAGCATCTTTGTACAATATTATCTGCTTGTCTTTTGATTTTGCTTTCTTGTAAAGCTCTTTGCTTACCGATGGATCTGTCACCGTATCAGCTTCGCCGTGTAGTATCAGCACCGGTAAACACACCTGAAAAGTCAAAGATTCAACATTCAAAAGTCAAAGATTCAATATTCAAGAGTCAAAGATTTGAAGAGATTCAAGAAACTCAAGAATACTTGTAATTTAACACTATGGTTTTTCAAGATTTATGATGGGATAACGGCGGAAAACACTCTAAATTATCCGTTTTTGGCGAAACAGACAATGAATTATTGAGTCGGCGAAAAACTCTATAAACGTTATTCTTTTTTGCGAAAAAATACTAAACTATAAACTAGGCGGAAAAACCACTAAATTAGGATTTTTGTTTACATTATCTAACTCCAAATCAAAATCAAGATTCAAGAACATTATGATTCTTGTTTGACAATTTTTAGTTTTTTCAAAGTTCAACATTCAAGATTCAAACTTCAAGATTCCAAGATTCAAAAGTTCAAGATTCACAATTCAAGATTCACACTTCAAGATTTCAAGATTCAAAAGTTCAAGATTCATACTTCAAATTTCAAGATTCTAAAGTTCAAGATTTCAAGATGCTAAAGTTCAAGATTCACACTTCAAGATTCTAAAGTTCAAGATTCACACTTCAAGAATTCAAGATTCAAAAGTTCAAGATTTCAAAATTCCAAAACTCAAAAGTTCAAAATTCAAGATTTCAAAATTCCAAAACTCAAAAGTTCAAAATTCAAGATTTCAAGATTCTCGAGAACACTAAGATTCTTGTCTGAATGTAATTTTCAGGGTCGTAGATTCTTGGATTACCTTATGCAACTGTTGTTCAATATCTTGAGTAGTTCTAAGTAACTCAACCGCAGTCCGTAGCCGTGGTTTGTGACTATAACAAACGATATTGTACGGTGTCTACAAAACACATACAAACCAAACAAAAAAAATAAGATTATGTAATCAAATCCACACAAAAAAAAACACTTCAAAAGATTCATTATCATCATGTTCAACATTATCTTACCATCTCCTTCTTCCTCAAATCTCTAAAAGCTGCATCCGCCATATCCTTTTGAGGAACCAGTTTATGTCTCGGAAAAACATTGGCTAAACCTATCAAAATCTGCTGTAAAAATCGCGGCGGAACCATATCATCTGCAATCTAACCAAACAATCAACACATCAAGAACTCATTAACCCGCAAAAAAAATTCTAAACCAAAAACAAGAAAGTGCGAGAAACATGGGATTCCAACTTAAAATCGGTCAGTAATGAATAAAGTAGCCTATGCTCTTTATATCTCACACCTTTGGACCGGTAATATTCATTTTGGATCTACTAGTCTCTTATACCATGTTAGGTTACTTTACAATCAACACATCAAGAATTCATTAACCTGCGAAAACCTTCTAAATCATGAAGCTAAAAAAGCAACAAGTCAAAACCAATTGGCAATGAATCGAGTAGTTTATACTCTTTATATTTCACACTTTTGAATCGGTAATACTCATTTTGGATCTACTGGTCTCTAATACCATGTGTTAGGTTCATTTTGTTGTGGGATTTTAAGAGAAAGATTCTTACTTTACACATTGGTGCAACTAAGACAGCTCCGGTCCACGCATTCGGTTGTTTCAAATGTACTTTGAGAGCCATAGCACCGCCCATTGATTGTCCGAAGAGAAAACTCGGAAGAGAACGAAACTCAGGATCATCTACATAAACACAAAATCAAGAACCAAATTCAAGAAATCATCATCATAAGTTATTGTTAGGATTCAAAGTTTTATACCTTTGATTTTTGAGTAATGTTCAATGACATCTTCTACAAGAAGATCAAAGTTAGGGATGTATCCATGTAAGCCTTCGGATAAACCGAAACCGGGATAATCCATAGCGAAAACTCCATATCCAGACAATGCTAATCTCCTAGCAATCCCTGAAACATTATAGAACATGAAGTAAACTGAAATTTTGGGAGGATTTTGTTGGTTTATTGTAAGAATACCTTCAAAGAAAAATGTGCAAGTATCTCCATAGCCATGGCAGAAACATACAATAGCTCTTGGTTTAGAAGATTCTGGAATCCAGCTCTTGGAAAAGATCTCAATTCCTCTTGAATTCACTTCATAAGACTACAAACATAAGATCACTTAGGAGCTAGGAACTCAATCTATATATAGAAACTCAATCTATAAGTGTTGCTTACCTCTTTTGTCTTAATCCCATCTTCTGGTGTCTGCAACATCACCACACAAAAAAAACATCAAAAGCAAGAAGCTTTAGATATGTTTAGTCTCAAAAGTTTCAAACTTTACTTAAACCCATTTAGATTGTTCTTGGAAACTATAACCGGCGCGTGGTGTACACGCGATGGTTTGATCTGATTTGGATTGTTTTTATTACCTTGAAGAGGATATGATCTAGATTGAGCTGAATATTTTTGAAGGATTCGCGTATTTGACGACGAGCCGGAGCTTCTTCTTTGTCAACTTCTAGAAATCGCCGGAGTTCTTCCGTGTCTAGCTTCGCCGTCTTTGTCGCCGCCGTGGCCATTGATCTCCTCTGCTGCCACACAGGTTTTCTCTTATCTACAAAACCTAAAAATTAAAAATTACCTCTTTTTTTAATCAAATTAGACCCAAAACAAGGATTAAATTAAAAATTATTCGATTCTGCATTCAAATTAAACCCAAATCAAATTCAAATGTTTATCTACAAACCCTACAACGGGTTAAAAATTGATCCTTTATGCAATCAAATAAAACCCAAAATCAAAGGTTTATCAGCAAACCATATAATTCAAAATTGTTTATTCCAGCAATCAAATTAAACCCATATCAAATGTTTATTTACAAATCTTACAAATTAAAAATTGATCCTTTATGCTTTCAAATTAAACCCAAAATCAGAGGTTTATCATCAAACGCTAGAATTAAAAAATTTACCCCTTTTTTTCCAATCAAACTAAAACCCAGATCAAAGTTTTATCTTCAGTAAATCTCAATTGGCAAAAAAAAGTCAAATTTTAAATAGAATTAAAAAATTGAATTGATAAAATAAATCAAAAAAAATGTAGGCTACCGTGTAAAGGATTTAAAAGTGGGAGCTTTGGTGATCTGAGAGCCATTATTATAAAAAAAAATCAGATCTTTAAAAGAGATTCGTTGCTCAAATTGCGTAATAAAAAAATCATTTTTATTTATAAGATATGAAAAAAAGGTAGAATTAGAAGTACGCAAGTAAACTAATATTACATCAATTTGAGTTTCTTCTGCTTCTTGTCGTCTCTTTTGTCTTTTTAAAGAAAATGCTTTCGTCGTGTGAATACATTGTCGGGTGTACTCTGTTTAAAGCTTTGATCTTTAAGATTCTTTCTTCGTTATGATCACGGCTCTGTGTCGTTATATAGACGACAGTCCATTTATGTTATGACACGTGTCGATTACAGCGATGTCACATGTGTTTTAGTCGGAGCTTTCGTTATATAGATCTCATCTCTCAACAAACTTAGATTTCTTATTATTATATAATAAACTCGTGTTAAGCTAAAATTAAATTTAATCATTTAAATCGTAGTAAAACTAATCTAACCTATTATAAAAAATATATCTATTTTTTTTAAACTCAAATATTTATAATCCAAAGTCCAAGATCAAACAAAAAAATCCATATTTTGGATTAAATGTTTAAACAAAATTATGTAGAAATTTTAACATAAGTTATTTTATTTTTAAATATTTGTTTACATATATATAATTGTGGTTTCTATACTTTTCTATATGGTCCAATGTTAATACTATGTAATAAATGTTCTTAATTTGAATTTAAAAAAAAATGGTAATATTAATTGAATCAAGTTCGAAATTTGAGTTAAAAAGTATAATTAAAATAAGTTACTTTTAATGATTATATTAAATTTATTGTTATTATAATATTTTATCAAGTGCTTCACTGCGTATGTGCAAATTTGGGTAACCAAAGTCTTCCCAAAATGACCTTATTTTATTAATTTATTAAGGTAATAAATATTGAGAAAAAATAAAATTAATTAGCTTCATAATATAAACCCCACATACGGTATATGTCCTTGTCTTTGATTAATTCTCGAATAAAAATAGAATAATAGAATCAATATATAAAATATTTGAACATATAATTCAAATCGGCTTTATTCTTCCCTTTGTTCAATGCGTAAATGGCTCGCATGTCTCTCTATAATTATAGCTTCTTCTTTTTATTTCTTGTTTAATTATTTAAAATTATTTTCTTATAAATAAATTTAATAGTACTCTTATAAGATATGAACTTTTTTTACTTTGGATAATATGTTTAAAAATCATATTACAATTAAGTAAACAACATAGTTGACCGTAAATTTAATTATAAGTAATTTGAAAACAGACAATTTAAACATTTTATCATAAAATACTTTGTAAGTTTTCTACAAAATAAAACCAGTCTTTTGTATTATAAAAATAGCATTTTATATTTTAAATTATAACATTGGGGAGAGAAAAAATTACATAGTCTTGTATCAAAATGTATAATAAATATTTAAAATTCGTAACATAAAATTGGTAACACTTATAAGTAAAAAGGAAATAAATTTAAATAAATACAAAATAGTCAACCCTGATAGTATTACTGTCTGCTGACGTGGTCACGTTACTTATGGAATCCAGCATATTAATTAATTTAAATATAATAATAAAATAAACATAGGACCAATAATAGCCTCTGGTCAAAAAGTCAAACTTCACAAATTGATCGATACAAAGCATGCGTTTTAATACTTACTTTATTTATTTTTATATAATTAAATAATA
>KE151199.1:656529-670332 GCA_000411095.1 Aethionema arabicum
AGGTAAAATTTATAAGAAAATGATTATTATAACCCCAATAATAAATATATAAAAATTAAATTAATAAATATCAAAAATGTGAACACATTTAATAACTAAGGTTATTTTAGACAAAATACAAAATTTTTTAAATTGTGTGCAAAATGTCAAAACGACATATATAAAAATACGAATTTCATTGTATTTTTTGTTATTATAGATGATTTAAGTATAACAATATTCAATATTCTATTACTGATTGATTAATCTGAATCACGAAGTTCAAGATTTTCTATTTTTAAAGAAGATAATTACTCATTTCCAATATATATAAATATATTGATGGAGATAGATTTGTAATAAATAAATTAAGGATAGTTAAGTGATAAAGGAACATTTTCCAACAATATAGGCTTTGGTAATTGAAAAGTGATTAATAAAATTAATTAACAAAAAAGTATGCATTAATTAATTAATTTGTATGATTAAGTGGATGCTTGGGAACTTTGAAGCAAGACCAGGTTCAAGTTATGTTTCATTGTATGATGAAACACAAGATTAGACATGTGGGATTCTGTTTTTGTATGCTATTAATTAAAGTAATTAAATAATTTTTCAAAGCATTTTTTTATATGTATAATCTTTAGCAAGCAAGTGAGAATTTGAGTAAACAAAATATAAAAAAAAATATCTTAAATAAATACAATTTAAGTTCAAAACTTAATAACATGGTTACCAAATTACCATATTTCATATGTTTCTTAATATAAGATATTAATTTTCATTTAATATAATACATTAATAACACTTTTAAAATAGTTAAAAAAATTCTTATATTTTAGATAATTATTGTACGTAAAGTCAAAATTTAATAATTTTTGTACATTGAAAATCTAAAACACATTATATTGTGAAGCAAATTGTTATTTATTAAAACACCCTATATTGTGAAATGAAAGAAATTACTAAAAAAGTATAGATATAACGTCAACAGTATGCGTATGTTAAACTATATAGATATTGCATAAAAATAATTATTATATTTGTGATTGATATGTTTTTATTTTATTTGATAAATTATTTTAAAATTAGATTCCAATATCTCTATATATACACACATACGGACACATATCAAACACAACATAAGCATTCTAAAGTAGTTAATTATCTTCTAAAGCTTTCTCTCTCTTCACTAAACTTAATTAAGTCTTCACGATTTGGTTAATATTTTAAAGTATAGATTATGGAGAAGATTATAATGATGAAGAATTCAAAAAGATCAAATAATAATAAAGAGAAGAAGAGATCATCAACAAGTAGAAGAATGGTGAATTATCTTAAAGAACAAAAGGGAAGAATTTATATCATTAGACGATGTCTTGTTATGCTTCTTTGTTCACATGATTGATCATCATCATCAATTTTGTAATCATCATACATCATATATACACATATCTATGTGTATGTATGATGTATGTCTTGTGGGAGTTGTATTAGTTAGGTCCAAAACCGGTTCGATTTTGTAATTTTTCAATCTAATTGTATATAAAGTATTCATTTTAACTAATCATGCAATGTTAATTCAACCGACCATATATAAAAATATAAACTATTTTACTCTTTTTAATTTGATAAAAATGTGTTATAGTTTTATAAAATATAAAATATATAAACGATTATTATATATTAAAACAAACTACATAAATGAATTTAATATCATTTGTAACACTATTAACTTGGAGTAAACGAATATAATTTTTGAGTTATATTTTTTACTAATAATTAAAAAAATAGATTCCGCGTCATATAAATTATTTTGTAACGACAAAAATGAGATATATTTTTATTTATGGTATTGTTTTTCTAATTTTATAGTATTTGAAACTTTTGATTAAACATATTAAATAACGGACAGAAAAATAAATATACACATACTAAACTTTTTTTTTCTAATTAAAAAGTTTTAAACCAATAATTAATTAAAAGATAATGATTTCCTCTTCAAATCTATTATACTTCTTCTACTATTTCCAACATCACATGACTCATCATCATCATCATCATCACCATCATAATCACCATCATTAGAAGAACCCTCTGAATGAGCTAGAGACTTTCCCTTTAGCTTGCGTTTGAAGTCATCATCTTGATGTTCAGAGGATGGTACTGATGACTCATCACTAGATGATGTTTCCAAAATAGAAACGAAGCTTCTAGAACCTTCTCCTCTATACAATGGAAGAACACAATCTTCAGATTTCATCTCATCTTTATCTCTTCCAAGACTATAACTTGAAGAAAGTCTCTTCTTTAAAATTTCCCTTTCTTTAACCAAATCCCCAATTTTACTCACTGTAAATCCAAATCCATCGCCATTAGATTCATTTCGAAGCTTCGTTATCGTCATATCGATTTCTCTTCTCTTCTTGTAAAGTAATCTCTGGAAAAAAAAACTGTTAAATTTCCAAAAAACAGAGATTTCTTGTAATACAAGTAACAAAGCAAGGTTTAAGTTCCTTGTTAAGAAAGTTAGGGTTTGTTCTTACTCGTTTCTCCAAGAAACTATGTAAAGGACGATCTTGAAGCTTCTTCTTCTTCCAAAACACAAAACAAAACCTCACAAGAACCGCAAACACAATCAAAACAACAAATTCGAACAACGAAAACCAGATTATCGCCTGCTCATTACCTAAAAACCGAAACAATTTCATCAAATTTCATCCAAAAAATACTCGAAAAACCGATAAAAGATTGAACATTTTACCCATGTAGAAGATATCAATATGTTCTGGTTCAGCAAACGAACAACTAGATGCAAGTTTCTCATGTTTAAACCGACATCGAAATTGATTTCCTGAAGCGGCAAGAAACGCAAGAACAATCCTCTCATCCAATACAAAATGTTGTAGATCTCTCCCCTCTAAAAAACTCGGAATTTCATCTAACACAAAACAAAAAAAAACATCAATTTCATCGATTTTTCGAGTCAAAACAGTTAAATTCGAGTTTTCGCACTCACCAGAATAGCTTTGAGACCAGTAAATCGACCCTGTTTCAGGAATCACAAGTTTAAAAACCACCATTACCGGTATTTTCGCAGAATTAAAACTATAATTTTCAATGTTTTGATCGATTTCGCCTTCGAGTTTTGTATAAGAAACATAAACACCAGTTCCTGAACAATCTAGCAATGGCTCTACTTGAATCATAGAACCGATTTCCGCGGTTTTCGGTATTTTATAAAGCTCTCCTGATCTCGAAAACGTATACAACGATCCATCTAATGAACCAATTGATACCCAACCTGCAAAAAAAACTCATCAGTTAACTAAAGACCAAAAATGATGAAAAAGATTCATTAAAACTTAACTGTTTATGTCAACAACAGGTTTTGAAGCAGATTCGGCTAATGGACCGACTGTTTTTCGCCATAAAATGTCGCCGGAAAATGAATCTAATGCGAAAAGAAGTGATTTCGTAGCGAAAACGACGTAAACCAGACCGTTATTTCCCGGTGTAACGGTGAAAAATTGATCCTCGGAGCTAAAATCTTGAATCCATTGGTAATATGGACCGTGTAGCGATATAGAGTATAGTTCTCCTTCATTATTTGAAATCTATTAAAACCACAAAAAATAAAATAAAATATTTTCAAATTTCTCAAATCTACCAAATTAAGAGAGCTAATTTCCGCATCAATTTGTAATTCAATAAATAGAATCGGTTTATCGTTCATACGATTAAAAAAACAAGATAAATAATTTACGTTTTCACGAAAATATTATCGAAAATTAGATCTTGGACCGACGAGACTATAAATCCAATGTATAAACTTGAGTAACGGTGAAAAATTTATCCTCGAGGCTAAAATGTATTGTTAATATAGATCGTCTAGCGATATATAGTATAGTTCTCTTTCATTGTTTGAAATCTATTAAACCACGAAAAATATAAATTAAATTACTGAAAAAATAATAAAATAAAATAAAAATTTAAAAGCTCGAAAATCTATCGAATAAAAAGAAATAATTTACGTTTTCACGAATATTATCAAAAATTGGATCTTGGACCGACGAGACTATAGATTTAATGTATAAATTATTTTTGAATATAAATAAAATCGAAATTAATAAATGTTTTAATGTGAAAAAAACTTACATAAATAGTTGATTCGCAAGAATCGATTACTGGTTTTGAATCAAAACTACAATTTTCGTAGTTTTTTCGACATCCTAATCGATAACCAAAACGCTCCGTTTTGGGTTCAACCATCCAAAGTTGTTGACCAAATACGTTCAAAGCATATAAACCATGATTTTTAACGGTTATGTAAACCGAAGCGGTTGAAACGCTAACCGCAAAACCAATCACCGTTTCTCCAGGATCAAAAAACAATTCCGGTTCAGATTTTGTTCCATTTTCTGGAACTTTAATCCGAAGAATTCGATTTTCCGCAAGAACAAGCATCTGAAAAAAAAGAGAAATTAAATGAAAAAATGGTGAAATTTTAATTAAGTGATTGAAATGTGTGTGTTTAATTACCTGGTTTAAACCGGAGTAAACCGGAGATAAACCGGTGTTACATTTGAAATTTAAGTGAAGAGACCAAGCGATTGAACCGTTGGATTCAAAGGAGAAGAAATCGTTATCAGAGCAAGTGTAGACTCTGCCATCATCGCCAATGAATGGTTTCGAGAGAATTCGAGTAAATTTCTTTGTTTTGATTTGATCTGAGAAAGATTTTAAGATTAATTAAAGTTTTGATTTTTATGAGAAAAATTGTAAAGTTTTGGGAATCAAATTGTACCTTTTGATTGAGAAATTGCTGAAACTAGAGAGGAGATGAAGAACAGTAATGAAAGAAGAAAGAATGTGAGATTCGCCATTGTTGTGAAGTCTCTGTCTTTGAGATTAAATTAAGAACAGTTCGATTGAAAAAAATTGCAATTGTGTTTTCAAAATAAATTGAAAAATAAATATCGTGTTTAGATTTTTTGTGATTAAAAAATAATTTTAGTTCATAGAAAAAATTACCACAATATATAATTATTCAATTGTAAAGTAATTTTACCTTTTTATTTTCTCATTGTTCTCGCCACAATCCCTTCACGTAGATGAAACGGTTATTACTTGATTTTAGTTATAATTTCTCACCATGGAAACTGTGTTTTTTTTTTCACTGTTTTTACTTGGGTGGGTTATGTATATTAGTATTTCTATGTACTAAAAATATTTCGTTAAAAGTTATAAAATTATTATATATTTAGTAAAAAAAAACAGCAAATTCGTACAAATATTCATAACTCGCAAAAGTTATAAAACAAAAACTCAATTGTATAATTTTAACTTTAAACTTAAGATTTAGTAAAAAAAAAAAACTCTCGCACATTTTTATGGGTTAATAGTTGCTTAAAACAGTTTTTTTTCTGCATGTTAAAAGCAGTTAAGAAAAAAAAACTCAATTGTATAATTTTAACTTTAAACTTAAGATTTAGTCAAAAAAAAAAACTTAAGATTCGGAGTAAAAAAACACTTTGTAGTTAATTATTTACGGTGGTTATCAAAATTTAAATTTTTAAAAAATAATTTTGATAGCTTTTTCATAATTTTAAACACCATAGAGTCCATTTAAGCATAAAGTTTAAACCTTTCTTAAGTTGAGCATTACAAAAAAATCAAGTAAAAAAAAATCAATGAAGGGATTACAAAAACTAATCAAAGGTTTAACCTTTAGAATACAAAAGGAACCAAAGCTTTTACATGTTTAGGAAAGTTTTCAAATTTCGAAAGATACCAACTTCTTGTAGCATAACTTCTCCCCATAAGATAAAAAGTTGTTCCCAATGTATAAGAAAGTGAGAAAATTGTCTGAGAAATCATAACGAAGCTCCAAAAGACAATGATTTCAAACAAGTAATGAGGACATATGATTGTGTTAAAAAGACCTCCTTTTGGTATTTTGTATTCTTTCTTACTGTTATCTTGTTTTCTGAGGTTGGATAGTAAGTAATGGTGGTATAGATTCCCAATGATTCCGATGGTGAAGAGAAGAATTCCGGGGAATTTCAGATCGAAAACTGGTTCTGGAAGATTTAGTGAGAGATACTGATTGTATATTACCATTGCTGTTGATGAGAAATAGCTTAGAGTTATGATGAAAACGGATTCTACTGCCATCTCTCCACTGTATTTATGAATGAACAGAACCTGTTCGATGAAATGCGTCAGTGAGAAAGACAGATATATTTCAAATACAGTCATGAATGTAACCCTATATCTATCAAAATCATCCATTTCAACAATTACGATCTAAATTCAAACTCATGAATTAGTGATTCACGAAAATTCAAGTGTTTTGAAAATGTAATTATGAGTATGCACATAAGGTGTTCGATGAAATGCGTCACATAGTAGAATCTAATTGAATTTAGCTAAATGGTAATCATAACTTTCAGCTACTTTAACAATTAGGGTTTAGTAAGCAAACCTAAGAATTAGCAACTCAAAATGCTTAAATCATAAAGAGGTTAACTGTGTGCAAATGAATGAACACAACGTGTTCGACGAAATGCGTCAGAGACAATAACCTACTCCAAATTCAGAACAATCAAAAGGGTACTCCAAATTCACAAGAATCAAAAGGGCATATAAACATACCTCAAAGACTCTCTTGAAGAAATGGATTGCAAGTGCAGATTTGATCAAAAGAAACCTGAGATCATCAGAAGGCAAAACAAAGAAAGAAGCAAAAGCAGCTAGAAACGCAGGTGTATACAACCACAGCATTCCATGTCTACTCGAAATACTCAAACTCTTCGACGAAGAAGACGATGATGACGACGACGATGTACTGAATTTGGAGTATTTCAAATGAACTCCTTTCACTTCCGACCAACCAATCTTCGCTAAAGCGATTACACCCACAACACTCATAGAATTGATCAAAATCGAAGGAGGAGGAGGATACAATAAACTCATCGTCGCCATGACTAAATGTGTGAGTTTTTGCTCTGCAAATGTGTGTGTGTGTTTTAGCTATTTGAGATCTAATCACTGTTTCTTGATGATAGCAAATCAACCACGTCTTTTGTATTAATTGGATAAGACACGAAATTGGATTCTAAAGAGACACGTGTAATAGGTGTAATAGGTGTATCTCGTGGAAATTTTCCTACTTATTCAAGAGCCACGTGTAATTGGGTAACAAAAGAAATGATTCCGAATTATTAAGTATAAGATTTCATATTTGATTAGTAGATAAATTAATCGGCATATATTCGATAGTTGATTTAGTGTAATAAGAATGTTTTTTTTTTTGTGGTGGAGCAAGTTAGCCAACTGGTAAAGTGTTAGATATTTTCAAATTTGGGTAGACTACAACTTATGATTTTGTATTTTTTTTACAAAATTTAGTTATTTTCAAGTTTTTTTTTGTTATAACCGATGATTAAGTTTTTTTTTTTTTTAAATACTTAGTAATTTCAAAATTTGAAGGGTCAATTATACATGTTTTGAAAAATTATATCACAACATTATGTATTTTTTTTTTGAAAAATTAGTTATTTTCGGTTATAAGTTATATAGCCCATATGATTATATATATTTTGTAAAAAATAATAATTTTCAAACTTATATGGGCTATAAATATAATCCATGGTTATGAAAAAAATTGGTTATTTTTTAATATTTATAGATATAACTCATGGCTATGTATTTTTTTTTTAAATAACTTATAAAAATCTATAATTTAATCCATCCCAAAAAAAAGATACAAAAATATTAATTTCATCAAACGCCATAATAAACTAAAATTAAATTACTCCATAAGAAATAAAAAGATATAATTTAATCCCTCGACAAACGATGGTAAAAAAAAAAATCCCTCGACAAACAAAACCAAGACATTTTAAAACAAAAGATAATTTAGACAACAAAGACAAGAGAGAAGACAAGATTCTTACTTCTTCTTCTCTTTCTAAAGAAGCGCTTGAATGTCAATCTCCACGAAAGAACATGGATCAGTGATATCAAAGTTGTTCAAAACCTAAAAATTAAACCGATATAAACCAACCGGTTAAATCAAATCCCATCAAAACCCAATTACAAATTTGGTATAATAATATCAAAACCAATTTAGTTTAATACCTGAGGGTGCACAATTCCAAATTTACCAACATGTTTGCCTTTGTAAATGATGCTAGCTTGTCTACCAGGTAAAAACTCCGGTTCCTGAAAAAAGTTCTCAACTGTTATAAACGCACCATTTGCGTTTGCGTTTTGCGTTTGCGTTTGGTAAGTAGAGTTCACCTGAGAACGGTTTATATAGTATCCGGTGTTGTCATTAACTGGGACAAAAGGAATTGCCATAACCTCCATGATTCTATCGACTAAGCCATGTATAAGCTATGAAGTATATAGACAAATTTCTCAGATTAGATTAAGCATGGGAACTCCTAGGGCTGGACATAAAAACCGGAACCGAAAAACCGAACTGAACCCGAACCAAAAAAAGGATCCGGAACCAAACCGGAACCGGTACAAAGTACCTATTGGATACTAAACTCGGGATCCATGGGTATCGGGAAATAACCGGAACCAAACAGATATCCATTGGGTACCCGAAAGTAACCATACTTTTTTTTTTCGGATAGTCTTTTGGTTTTTTAGGTATTTTTTGTGGTTTTTCGAGTATTTTTTCAGTTTTTTAGTATATTTTTTTGGGTTTTCGAGTAATTTTTAAGTTTTTCGGGTATTTTTTGGATCTTTTTATAAAGTATCCAAACCCAAACCGAACCGGACCCGAAATCATCAAATAACCAAACGGATCCTATAGTTACGGAACCAAAAACCCGAAGAACCGAAAGTACCAAACCGAAAGTACTGAACCGAAACCGAACGGGTACCCGAATGCCCAGCCCTAGTAACTCCATTGATGAACTTTGTAAACAAAAGTGAAGAAAAGTACCTCAAATCCAGAAGTAGCACCGCAGTGTAATGCAGCGAGGTGGCGGCGATTTGATGCACCGACGTCCTTGGTCTCATCCCGCAAAGCTATATCACCTATTTCGAAAATCTTGAACCAGAATATGATCATAAGAAGAGATTATTAGTTCTTGAATCTAGTGATTTGTGAAAGGAAGAAGATGATCTGTGATGGCTTTACCTTGATAGGTTTAGGGTGGTCTTTGTTTGAACCAGTTGTTTTCAATATTCCAGGCATGAGACTCCGCCTAACATTCTTTATTATACCAGAAGATCATTTTAGTAAAGGATGGTGGCGAAAAAATCCCTAAACTATCTGTTTTTGGCGAAACAAACCCTAAACTTTGTTTTTTAAGCCAATAAAAACACTAAACTATCAAGTCGGCTTAAAAAACCCCTGAACTTTGTTTTTTTGGCGAAGAAACCCCTCAATTAAATTGATTGTTAAATTACCGTTAGTAGGGCTGAGTATTAGGTTTATTTGGGTTTGTTCGGTTTGGTTTATCCATTAAATTGATCCAAAAAGACTCGAACTCACAAAATTCAAATACCCAAATTTAAATCTTTAAAACATATAAAATATATTATATTTATTTTATAAATAATTTTGATCAAAATAATCGGCTTTGTTTGGCTAGAAAAACAAAGTTTATGGGTTTTTTCGCCACCTTCATAGTTTAAGGTTTTTTTCGCCCAAAAAACAAAGTTTAGGATTTTTTTCGCCTAAAAAACAAAGTTTAGGGGTTTTTACGCCAATTTGATATTTTAGGGTCTATTTCGCCAAAAATAGATAGTTTAGGGGGTTTTTTCGCCACCACCATCCCTTTTAGTAATAGAAAAGAAGTAACTAGGCTGCAAAAGATGATCAAAGGATAGGGAGAGTCACCTCAAAATCAGCACCTCTTGGGTTACTAATTATGACAGCTGAATTGTCATCTTCTCTATTAAGCATTGCAAAGTTATCCTTGTGTGAGCATAGAGTCCATGTCAATACCTCCGTGTATACATTCATCGCAACCTATGAAGACGATAAATCTCTGTAAGAAACGATTTCACATAAAAAAACAGAGATATATAAGGAAGTGAAAGTGGTGCTAAGTCACCTCTGATCTCAGAAGATCGCTGAGCTCATTCAAATGTAGTGGTTGTACTGAAGCGGGTTTTCTCGTTGGAATGTTATTGTAACCATAAGCAATGGCAACATCCTAATCAAATACAAAGAATCATTGAAATGCTATAAACATTTAACGGTCTTGGTTTATGAAATTAGTACCTCCATAACATCACAAGGGTGAAGCACGTCGCTTCTGTTTGGTGGTATATGTACTTTTACAGCACTTTGGCTATCACTTGAACGCTCAGCTCGCAGCTGCATTCGAGTTAGCAGACTCGTAACCTGGGAGCAAAAATCATTTTCACAGAACAAATTGATTAGCCATTGTTAGAGTTTCATAAAGAAAAAACTAAGCAACAGAACCGAAGGAGAATTTATTGTAGGAACGCTGTTTGCTACCTCTTCTGCCTCTAAAGAGACTCCAATGGAGTCTGTGATGTAAGAGAGAGGAACTTCCATATCATAGACAGATAAATCTGGAGAAACATAAGATTCTCCATTGTCATATGTAACTTCAACAGGCTCAATCTCAAATTTTCTCTCACAATATTCAGAAAAAGTTGTAACCTGGATAAAAAAAGCGAAATGTTGAAGAATAAGTTACACATGAATCAGCTAAGTATAATAACTTTTTTCTTTTGTTTACCACATACCATTGTGGTTAAAACAATCTTGGCCTTCGTCAAATCAGTTGCTGTACACTCAATGAAGACATTCTTTGTCTGTAGGGTAATTGCTGAATGTGCACCATTGATAATAGGTGGCAATGACAACACAGTTCTGCAAAAGTGAACCTTTGTTATTTTCAGTATAACATACATATTTTACTTGGAAGAAAACTAAATACCTTTTGCTGTCGTATAAAACAGGGAAGACAGGTGAGTTTTCGATTATGTGAAGAAATTTCTTCAACTTCAAATCTGACTGCAAGAAGGTAGAGACTAAACACTCATCAGAAAAGGGTAAATTTTGAAGATAAATCGCAAGGAGTAAACCTTTGTAAATATTAAGGATCATATACACCAGTATATAATAGCTAAAAAAAATGATTCATGATTTACCTTGTAAAATTCCATTAGTTCGTCAGCCCTGAAGCTCTTTGTCTGTGACCAAAAGATTATTATTAGGGTAACAAACGTAAGACTATCCTTAATCAAATGTAACTAAACATGAAATAATACTTAATCAAACGTTACTACAAAGAAGGAGACATTTTGTTATAGTCTAAGAACATCAAATGAAATAAACAATGAGAAATAAAATCATACATCAATATCAGTAGTGGAAAGCTATGATCAAGAGAACTTTAAGGAACAAAATCATACAAAATCAATCAAGAAGGCACCTCAAACATCAGCAACATGGAATAATTATAATAAAAGATATACTAGTTGATGAACCCACAAGGAAAGCAACTTACTTGTTTCAAAGGTACAAAATTAATATCCGTCGGGGACAATGCCTGAAAAAGAAGAAGCAGAACCCATAATATCAATAGCTTACGGACAATTCTATCCAAAAAGAAACAAATTGTTTACAAGTTTGATTATCTTTTCAGCTAAATGAATGCACCAAACAAGATCAGATGCATGCAAGTGTATAGTGTATACTAATGAAGAGTAGCAAGATAAGTGCGGAAGTATAAGAAAGTTTAACACTGACCTCATATGTGAATGGACCCTGTAATGTATCTAAGTCATGAGTTCCAATTGCAACCAAGGATCTTCGCCTGAAATAGTTAAAAATAAAAAAAATATCACACCACATTCACAAACTATAAGCCTCAGAATGGAATTAATGTCAATGCAAATCATACAATCTCATTATTAGAATGATGCAAGAACGATCAAATGACCTATGTCATTTACCTGCAAATATTTTGATGTAGCTTATCCTGAAGATCGATAAAGCTGTTGTAACGAGCCTCATCAAATTTTACACCTCTTAAAACAGCACAGACAACATATGGACGAATCATTGATGTCTGCAAAAGGTGAAACTTCAGTTATGACGAGAAAAGAAATGAAAGGTTTTCGCAATGTCCAACAAATGCACACCTCTGGTTTAACATTCATCTTAAGCATCTTGTCATTGCCAATGTCAGAAAGTCTATACGTTGGTATCTCCTGTTTCTTGTTGAAAATCCGTAGAGCTTGTGCAAGCCCTTCAAGGCAGAGTAAATCATATCTGCATTGATTAAGACATTAATACTAAATCAATCCCCTTAATCCTTTTATTTCATAGCAACCTATCATACAAAGCAAGTGATTTCACCTGTTTGCAGGGATATCAATCTTGTAGATGACTTCTTCATCATCATCAGCTTCTTCTTCAATATGCTTTTCTTTCCTGATTATTGCCTTCTCAGTCGTCTGGTCATTACACAATGCATAAACTAATGAGGAAAAAAAAAAGATAAAACTAAAAATCCCACAAAACATCGAAAAAAAAGGCACTCACCACATCATCAAGCTCAATACCGAAACGGAAACAAAGATCCTCAAACTCTTCCTGAGCTAAAAAATTAAAAGAGGAAGAGACGAAATTAGAAAAACTACAAATCAAACAAACAAGAAGACAACAATTGTGAGTGGAAGAAGAAATGTTTCTTAGTATTACTGTAGGATTCTCCAAGAGCAGCAAACAAACGATCTCTTCCGACACTCACGGTAGGCATTGTCGAAAAATTCTACAACTGCAATTACCAAAAGAGAAACAATGAAGTAACTATTCAAATCCCAAATATCACCAGATTGAAAACTCCTAGTCCACTTAAAGGTTATATCCAAATCAGGAAATGAAATTTCCATGAAATCAAGCTAAGTAGACTACTTCAAACACTAGAAATTCCAATGAAAAGTATCCATAAGTAACAGTCGAAATGGAATGTAATCCAAAACCTAACAACCCCTACTAATAATTGAAGAGCAATCACTAAGAAACTAGCGAATACCTATCCTCTGAAGTGTTTATAGAGGAGGTAGCTGGTGAAATTGCCCGCCGGTGAGCGTTGAGCCGTGACGGCGATAGAGAGTGGAGGCGGAGGAACGGCAAGTCGAAACTTAACACGAAGAATACTTTAGGTTTAATGTAATTTCCGTTTTTTCTTATAATTAATATATTTTCTGTTTTTTTATTTTGACTTTTTTAGATTTTATTTATTTCTCGGTTCAATCCGGTTCAAGTCAGAATCAGTTTTAATTAAATATTTTTTATTATAAAGTTTTTTTTAACTCGAATTATAAATTAATTTTATGCCTAATTTTTTATTAGTTTGGTTGGAATCCGATTTTACAAAACTATTAAAATACAGCTTTATTACCAAATATCAATTTCATTCATATTTAACCTGTTTTTTCCCCAACCGGTTTAATTAAATATGAATTAAACGTTTTACTTGCATCATAATTATAACACAAACACGTTATAATAAAATAAAACTAAGGTAAATATATTTATTTTAAGATTAGTAAAACATTTTATGAGTAAAAATTTTAAAATTTTACATCTCTTATTTAATATATTATTAAAAAATCACGAAATGATAAACACATGTGTATATATATATATATATATATATTGTAAGACTATTTTTGTAATGTAAATTTTTACTNGTAAATTTTTACTCCCAAAATTTGATTTACAAAACTAAAAAACCAAAATTAAATATAAAACAAAAAATATCATAATAAATTACAAAAAAGAAATCCAAAAATCTATACTACACA
>KE151199.1:674512-689784 GCA_000411095.1 Aethionema arabicum
TATGATATTTTTAAAGTGCATTATTAGTGCTCAATATCTCTATAATATATATAATTTTTCTTGGAGATTAAATGTTTAAATTAATATATTTATGAGAAAAAAAAACAATTAGGTAATACTACAAATACAATTACCCATAATCCAAATACACTAATTCTTAACCTTAACTATTTGTCGGAAGCGCGCGTCGTTTTCACGGACATTGTTGATTGTGAGCTGGCAATAGGAAATGATAGTATGACAAGCATTTGGATTTGTCAGATAAAACCACCTCTAATAACCTGCCACGTGTATTGTTTTGACACGTTGCTTATATCGGTTTGGTTATTATCCCTTAAATCTATGTCCGTGACTGTAAATAATGCGGGGGTAAAAATAGTTTTATTTTCATTTTTTAGCTTTTTAGTTTACTTTTATAATTTCAATAAAAATATCGTTACAAAGCTAAGTTAATAATTATTTTTCCCCGAAATACCAAATTATAAAAATATCAAAACTTAATGCAAAAAAAAAAGATTTATAAAGAAATGTAATTTGTAAGAATTGAAATATTATTTATGGTGGATTTGAACTTTAAACGACTATAATTTATTAATATATGAATATTAGTTAATTATTTTTTAAAATTTATATTTATTAGAATAAGTGAAATATATTCATATATGTATATATATATATATATCATCATAATTACTACCAAAATTATTCAACGAAAGAAAAAAGAAACAAACAAACAAAAAAGAATATTCTAAAATTGTGGTGAACAAAATATAATTTTCATCTGTTATAAAATTAATTTCTTAAGTGTTTTTTCCTAGTAAGTATTTATTACTTGATTGTAAAAGAAAAGTACTACATCTATTAATGTTGTCCACGTTGGATATATGAGAAAACAATCATTAATATTTAATGCACAACCCTGATTTGATTTGACGTTTGATGGAAAATAGAAAATTAATTATTTATAAAATAATTATATATTGATATGAAAGATTGTTCAAATATAGAAACTTTGTTACCAAGTTGTCTCCATTTCAATAATGTAAGAGAGAGAAAATATATTTCACAACATCATATTAAATTATTAATGTATATCCTTAATTTTTTTAACGATATTATATCCTTATATATATATACTAAAATAAATATATACTGATTTTTAACTAATACAAATAAATAGGAGTTAATAAAAAAACAAATACAAATAAATACTATGTTTGTTATGAATTATATATAATATTATAGTGATGAAACATATTAAATGTGTTTTGTTTAATAACTACTATAAATACATATTAAAGGGCAATATAAATATTATTACCATCTCATTTTAATTTCTGAAATGAATTATGTTAGATATTTATTTAAATTCTTGAAGCCGGACGTACATATAGTGCCAATGTTTACACTCAATATAGACTAAAACTTTGGTTTTTTCTTGTTTAAAGTTTTGTATTTGTCTTCTTACTTACTCAACTAATTGTCATTAAATTCCTAATTAATCATAGGTAAATATTTTACTTAAAAAGTGGTTTAGTTATATAATTAATTTATTATTATTATTATTTGTGTGTATATATATATATATATATATAGATGTATATTGTAGATTAATATACATGTCATACATGGTAATGAAAAATCGTTAAGCAAAGAACATAAATATATATTAAGAGGGGGTTTAAAAAAATGGAATATTTATAGCTTTTTTGTTGTTATTAAGGATTATACTAATTTTTATCTTTATTTCCTGAAATTAAGTGGACTGCTCATAAATTGTTGGTCATTAAGTAGGCAATATGAAACAATATAATATATAATCATATTGTTTCACATAAACCCTTTTAAATCATATCAAATTTTGAAAATTTGACTTTCTATTTTGGATAAAACTTATGAATAATAGCATTCTTGCATGGTTTATTGGTATATATATAATGATTATAAGTATGTGTTGTCGGTCCATGATGAATTCATAAAGCATTATATATTAGCTTTAGCTCTCATTGTTCTTAACGAAAACTAAAATAATAAAAATGTTAGTAAATAGCATTTACAGTTTCATTCTCAAATTAAAGTACAAAAATAGAATTTATTTTTTAAATAAATTAAGTTTACGATCTAATTATAATACCGTTAGTAATATTAATATTAACATAATATTAGTCAATATATCTTGTTTTTTTATATAATGCATACACCAGTGCAAACAATTATATTAACATAAATTATGTTATCAAATTGAAATTATAAATTGTCTCTATTTCAAAATTTTCCTAGAAATTATTGTTTAAAACATTTATTATACACACAACTTAGGATCATAATTAGTATATAGTTTATATTACATATGAAGAATTAAAGTAATAATATTTAATTTGAGGTCAATAATAAAATTAAACAAAAGGAAGTATTTAAAAAATGTATACATATATTGGTCCCAAGCGTGCTTACACAAAAATCAACTTCTTTTTACTTTCCAATTTTCCTTTTAGCTTTTCCCGGGAAAGTGAAGGAAAATGTGTCCCAACGGCCAACGAAGCCACTAATCTTTTCATTTATAATTTTATTTTTTAAACAGAAAAATGATAAAATAGACTTTGATCTTTACGGCAATTTCGTGCACAAATCCCATAATTTTAAAAATAATTTTTTAATTTTAAATTTTGATAACCAAACTTTTTAAATTCTATAATATTTTTTAAATTAAAACTAAATTTGAAAAAAATTGAACCATAATTTTAAAATTTAACAAAAAATATAATCAAAATTTAGAATAATTATACTATATTTTCAAATTTAAATTTGAGATTTCGATAATTAAAATTTAGAATTTAAAAAACACGATTATCAGAATTTATGGTCTAAAAAGAATACTTTTAAAAATAAAAAATTTTATATAATTTTTTTTGCCGTTGAGTTTTTATATAAAATCTACGAAATTCAAAATCTATTTTAGCATTCTTTTTAAATTAATTAAGAAAAGTGAATCTAAACCCTCCGAGTGAGTCCAAAGTTTTGAAGAAGGGTCCCCAATACGAAACCCTCCACAAGAATCCAAAGGTTTTAATGAAAACGGTCCCCATTGTAAAATAGCAACTAATCATAAAGAAATGATGATACATCTCATTCTCTCTTTCTTTCAATCTTTTGTCTCCATTTTCTTTTCTTTTATAAGAAAAATAAACATCAAAACAAAGCTTATGTCTTTATGTTCCCATTTTGAAATCTCCATTTTCTTTGTTTTGTCACTCTCTTACCGATCTGTTCTTCCTCGTTTAGTCCCTTTTCTTCATCTTTGTCATCTTCTTCTGCATTAAAGAATCAAAATTAAAGATGGTGGATCCAGAATTTATGCTATAGACAATTAGAATGAAAACGCTACAAGAATTCAAAACACATATATACATAGATATAACCAAGTTTTAGAATAAAATTCGCGACGAAAACACGACAAAAACCGGAATGTAAATTGTGGTCCCTTGTCTTGTTCCTGGTCCTGTGTCTTATCTTTCAACTAACAGAAAAGAACAAAAACTAACTTAACTTAATCCTCTTCTGTTCTGTTATGGTGTGGTTTAGTTTTGGTGTACTAAATCTCAAGCCCATAAGTGTTAACCAATAGGCTTTAAGCTCTTATGGGTTTTGGCAAATCATCTATCTTTCAAGTTCCAACTTAACTATAACAGATCATGAATATAAATAATTAATCATCATCAAGAAATCTACCATATTGATGTTATAATATAACCACAAGTGTTTAATCAAACCAATCATTAGCTTCCATGGCAGATATAAGTAGCAGAAGTAGATGATGAGCAGGATTAAGATGAACAACTATGAAACAATGTGTACCTTGAAATTATTTGCACCAGCTTGATGAAGAAGACTTTAACTGGTGAATACATGTAAGAAAAGTAAACAGAAGAAGAAATCTCTCTGGCCAAAATTTGTGAATCAAAGGCTTATAAACTAAAACTGGAGCTTAAGCAGAATCAGCCAAAGGTTGTGTTTCTACACCAGATTTATCTGCAGGTTTCATGGAATTGAAGAATTCAAGAACATCTGCATGGTTACGGATATAATTTGGGCATAGAGAGAGCAAATCTTGTGCCTCACTGTGTCTTCCAGAATCCAGCATAGTTAGAAATAGACGAACAACCACTGTAATTGATGGAAAATTCTTTGAAGTCATAGCTTTTAGAAATCCAAAAGCTTCATTACTTGTTCCAGATTTTGAGAAGTAAATCATGAAAGGATCAATAAATGGAGGGAATCCATGATCTTTCATTAATGGTAGAAGATTCAAAGCTTCTTCAAATCCACCATCTCTTACAGCTTTCTTCTTTAACAGATTCTTCACCAGGATTTTGTATGTGCTGTGTCTAGGTTTCACCTTGTTATGTGTAATCAAAAGCTTGTATGCATCTCTTTGGCGATTTTTATCGCAGTAAGCAAGAATTAACTTCTCAAATGCATACTCAACATAGGAGATTTCTACTGTTTCAGCCATTTTCTTGAAATTCTCTGAAGCTTCTTCAAGTTTCCCAGCTTTACAGTATCCTTCAATAAGAGACACCATTGCTTTATCATCTAGATTGTTTTCAGATGTTTTCATGAAGTTAATAAGTTCATAAGCTTCATCTTCTTTTCCCTTACGACTAAGTCCAGATACAATAAGACTCTGCAGATCACTACTAGGAATATACTTGCATTCCTTCATTGCTTCAAGCACCTCGTTGATTTGTGAATCCCTATCAACGCTTCTTAATGACTTGAGGACAGATTTAAGCATAGAATCAGTCAAAACCTTTTTTCCCTTTTTAGTGTAAGCTTTCACAGCTCTTGAAAACAAATCCATGTCTAGTTTCTTGGCAGTGACAATCTTCTTGAGAAGTAAGCAACAGCTATGTGGTGTAGGTATGTTACTACCCGCCATGGCAAACTCGAACAAGTCAACAGCTTCCTTGAGCAATTTACTCTGGCAAAACCTCGTAGAAACTTCAACATAAGTTTCCATTTCCACTTGATAACCAGCAGTTCTCATTTCTTCAATGATTTTCTGAAACCTATCAAGAAAATTCTCTTTTCCCAAAACTCTGGCCATAGCATTATAAGTTTGCTCATCATGCTTATAGAAACCGGACTCATCAATCCATCTGAAAAACAACAAAGCTTTCCTGGGTTCATTATCAAGACTTTCCACAATCTTCTTTACTAAATCACTTTGAAACTCAACTTTTAAATCCATGATCTGTTTCTCAACATTATCACTCCATTCTTGCTTCATCACAATCTTCCTCACCTTATTACAAATCTTATCAACAGAATTATCAGATTCTGTAGAGAATAGCTTTTTCAGCTTCACTAAATCACTTTCCAATCCATCTTTCTGAAATTTCTCACCTACTTTATCTCTAACATTAGCTGATAAACCATGTCCTTTCTTCTTCATAACATCAACCAAATCCCAGAACTCATTAACAAGTCCATTACCGCCAAGAACACGCAGCATCATGTTATAAGTCTTCGAGCTAGGTTCCTCATGAGATCCTTCTGTAATCCACCGGAAAAACCTTACTGCAACATCGGGATTTGACTCGAGTCTTCTCAAAACTTTCAAAGCTAAATCTTGGCTAATCACAATATCAATCGATTCTAATTCTTTCCTAATCTCATCCTCACCAGTCAATCTACTAAATACATCAACGATTATACCCTCAGGAGACGGTTTCTCTTCAATTGCAGGCTCAGATGAGAAACTACGATTCATTGATTTCACCAATCCAATAGATGTCATTATTGGCGATTGAAACAAATGTTCTTCACTTTGTTGCAAAGCTCCGACCCCAGAACGTAAGTGAAGTAATGAAGAGTAAGATCGAGTTGATATTGAAGTTACCTGAGAAGGATAAGCGAGATGTGACCTATGGTAGCTTCGACGAAGCAGCAATCTCCATTGATACCTCATCTCTTATGATTTACAGAGAAAATACTCGATTTGATCTGAATCAAGCTAATCTGAATCAAAAGCTTGAGATATTTTGGAAAAAAAACAGTGTAATGGAGGATGAGCAGCAATGGCGAAGCTCGAGGAAATGATTTAGGGTTTTAGATATCTGTATTCTGAGGTACTGAAACCGCCCAAATGAAACAGAAGGTTTCGATCACACTTGATGACGTAGAGGAGATAATAAAATAGCTTTAGAAAATTTCACTTTTAGTCCCTTGATTTATTGTAGTTAACATTTATTGCCATATATTTTTAAATGGAGCTCAGTACCACAAAGCTTTAGCAAATATCAATTTTAGTCCCTTGATTTATTGTCGTTACCATTTATTGCCATATAATTTGTGATGGATTTCATCAGCCGTTGTATATCAAATAGAGTTATGCAAAAATATGCATATTGAATTTTTTTTAATTAATATTCATTGCGTTTACTTATTTATTTTTTTATTATGTTTAATAATCGTTTTTATTGATGTAAACTTAATATCTAAAAAAGTATTTCCTTTTCTTTTTTCTTGTGGATAACATACATATATAAATGTGTATATATATATATATATATATTTTTTTTTTGCCAAATTTGTTTTTTAATTAAATTATGTCTACAAGCATCAAATTCATAAAAAAAGAGATATGGAAAATGAAATGGCGTTAAGAAAAAAATGAAATAAACTTATTGAAACATAAATTTTCATTAAAACACAAACTAAATTAACATGATCCCCATCACATGAAAAGAAACAACAAAATAAAAACAACAACAACATAAATGAGAATTAAATAAATAATTCCCAAAATTATTTAATTAACATTTTTTAAAATAAAAAAGGGGAAATTAATCATCAAATTGATTTGGTCATGAAATAAGATGAATAAAAATCTCTATTTCTTGTTCATGCCAGTCTTCTCCTTCACAAATTCAGTAGCTCCCACTGCTCCATCTTTTATCGACACTCCTGCCTGTACACAAACATGTTTATACCGTATAAAAATACGTATATTTCTATACATATAAATTATATATTTATATATATATCTATGTAATTGCTCATACTTGTGTGACAGAAGCTTGAGCTGTAGTAGCAGCTCCCTTGATGTTGTCTAAAAGCACATTTGACTTCTCCTATGTAAATTAATAAAATCCAAATTTATTACACTATATATAAATCATATATAGCAACGTATTTATGATACAATAAATAAAAATTAAATTTGAGTTTTCTTTTATACTTTCCAATTTATTTACTTGGTTAAACTAATTCATCTCGATTATGAATTTATTTTAAAATTAGTAGTATATGATATATAATATTAAAGATAAAATTATATTGATGTTTTCGGTATTCTATAGAAGTTGAAAAGAAAAGTATTCTATAGAAAAGAAAATGGGAAAAGTAGCATATAAAATTAGTCTATTTATTGAAAAAATTGATAGTATTTAGATTCACGATTCATAATGTATAATATAATTAAAAAACATTAGCCAAAAAAACTAATTTCAACTAATTTTTACTAATTACCAAATTTATTTAGGTAATTAGATTAATCATATAAAAAACATATTAGTCAAAAGATTCCCCCAAATTTACTATGAATCAAATAAATATTACAAAAAAAAAAATTCACTAAGCATTTTCTTTATATATAATTTTTTTTACTTGAAGCATTTTCTTTGTATATGTTAGTGTTTGTTATGTTTTGTCAAAAATAGCATAATTTTTTTAGTTAATAATATCTGAAACCGCATTAACCGCTGTAAACGCGCGTTTGAGAAACGTTTTGAGAAATAAAAGAGACCTCAGCTTTGCCTGCGGCTTGACCAGCTTGGAAACTTTGTTTGTTATCTGCCATTTTCTTTGTTTGATTATTGTTTTGTGTTTGATTGTGTGTTATAAATTTTGAGTCTAGGGTTACTATTTATAAGCAAAAATGGAGAGATACTTGTGTAGCGCCACGTGTACAGTAACTACCACGTGGCTAACGCGGAATGGTACGATCAAGTTTTGATTTATGTCGGTAGCTTTTGGACGGGTATGATGATTCCACGTGGCGACTTTGTGTTGGAGGAAGATGTAGATGTGGTCCCCTTTATGTGTGTGGTTCTCACGGCCTTGGGAATTGCGTGTGTATTATTATATCACATTATTAAAGATAAGTCTTTTTTTTTTTTTTTACTCAAGTATTTGAAGATAATATGTGTGTATATACCATATTTATTTATTTAAAATGGTAGATATTCTGAATTTTAAATTTAAATTTAACTATGTAGGAGGTGATTAGTCACTAATTTTGAGTAGGAGGATGAAAAAACGATTTTGAATTGTGATAAAAATATTAAATAAAGCAGGGGTTATAATTAATGACACGTATTGTAAATATTTTAAAAAATAGAGGTTTAATGGGGAAACTTTATAGTGATGTATAAAGATAGTGGTTAAAAAGATCCGGTCGACCACATGGGTTGGTTGGGCAAGTTATTTGTATACGTTTAAAATAGGGTATTATATTTTTTTTTATTTTTTTGTAATTACAAGTAGAAATAATATCTTCTCTCCAAAAAAAATCTCAATGAGAATATATTCGAAAATATCAATCACTTATGTATAAAAACTCTTTACAAAAAAAAAGAGAGAATTCGAAACAAAAGTATAATATTTATGTAAATTTTAAATTTGTAAAAAAATTTGGATATTTATTCAATTTGTCTTCTACAAACCATATTAAGTATTGAACAAAACCTATTGTACCCAAATTACACTCTTTTTTTGTTTATCACAATACTACACTTTCTCTGTTTCATTCTTATTTATTTTTGTTTTAGTGTCTTTAATTTGTAAATCTATGTATATAGTTGTTAAACTTTAGTTTTTTTATGTGGGAGATTTGAGTTATTAATTTTAGAATAACGAAAAAGTAGTAAACACACAATATTAGACATCTAATTTTTTTAGTAATATGTAGAAAATCTTGTAAAAATCATTATTTTTGAAACAAATTAAATATTAAATAGTAATTAATTTGTGTTTAATCTCATAGTATAATAAATATATAACATAAAAAAACCACTTAATAACCGTAATAATCGTCTCATAAAATTAAAAACACCTCATATTCAAGAAACAAAATTAATATCTGGCAAATAAGCAAAAAAGAAAACTCAAAGAAAAAATAAAAGATTCTGCTTAGATTCCCTCATCCTTCTCATCCTCACTGCTGCAGCTATTATTACTGCTCCATTCACATTTCAAAGTAGATCTTGGTGAGTTACAGAACTTTCCAACTTTCTCAAATCTCTGATACATAATCGCTCCTCTTTCTTCTCCTAACGACTCCATTGTTGTCTCATTGCAACCATACTCATCTAAGTCCACGACCAAACCCGAGTTAAACCTTCCCTGATCAATACTCGAGTGAACAGCTACAGAGAATTGCTTTGGCTCGAAGCAATCCAACACCTTTGAGACTAAATCTGTTAAATCCATGGTGGTGAAATCGTATCCCATTGCTTCAAAACTTGCGTAGCTGAATCCATCTTCTGGTGTTACATGAATTGTTGAGATTGCATTGCCTTCAATGCTGTTCATTGAGTAGCCGCAAGGCTCGAATTCGAAGTCGCAGATTTGGGATTGAGGAAGGATCTTTCTGATTCCAGAGTTATCAGTCATGGAGTTTGCAGAGCTTGACTCGTTTTTGAAGAAGACAGAAGCTTTTTCTTTGTTTAGATCAGTCATACACATCTCCAGAGTGTATATGTTGTTGTTGTTGGTTGTGTTCTTGGTCGAAGCTGAGTAGATATGCCATTTCTTGGTTTCGTCGTCATTACCCATTAAGTAAGCAATGCTGTTCAGACCAAGTTTAGTGAAGTGTCCGTCGAGGACTGTGACTTCTTCGGAGAAGTTACGGTGTGGGAATGGCTGGCCACCGGGACAGAGGAAGCTGCCACGAGAGTAACGGACGGAGCTGACGTCTAGTGAGAGTTCAGCGGCTAGCTTCAAGAGTGGTGGGATTGAGAGGAGGAGTTTTGTTGTGCCACAAGTCTTGATGATGATCTTGTAAGAGTAGATGAAGAGGCTGGACTCAGAGAGAACATAAGAGTCTAGTTGATCGTTTGAGAGAGATGAAACGATCGTGCACTCAGCTGGGTTGAGAATCTCGTCGATTTGAGATCTGGTTAGAGCACGGAGACCCTTTCCTTGGGCATCAGAGAATAGACCAGGCTCGAAGAAGGATACTTCAAGCCTCTTCTCGTATCCTTCAAAACCAATTGCAGATACTGACATGGCCATTGTGATTTGTTGTGGGAGGGAGAGATCTTATCGGAGGAGAGAACGAGGGGACTTGGGAACCAGCAGAAGCAGAGCTTTGACAGAAGAGGAAATGAAATTGAAAAGGAAGCTATGACTACGAGAACTGAACGGAGAGGGTAGTTGTCCTGTTAGGATGGCCTCTTGGAGCACTGCAAACAAATACAGAAGAAGATTAGAAGTGTTATAAATGTTATAAATAAAGAGAGAAGATTTGTATGTTGATAAGAAACTCACGTTAGAGTAGACAGATGATTTGAATTTCTTGATTCCACCGTTGGGACGAACGTCTTCAATGCTGTAACCGAGGGGAGCTTCGTAACATAAAGAACTACTACTGCTAGACTTCTTTTTACCAGCTTTCGACTCCATTACAATATCATTCACGCTTTTCTGTAAAGGACGCAAATTAAAGAGAAGGTTAGAGATGATCTGAATAACGTATCGCAAAGATAATTAAGAGCAACTTAACCAGATAATCATTCAATGTTTCTCCAGTTTAACAAAAAAATTAAGGAATCGAGCGGAATCTACGAGATTGTATCAACTAAAAAAGTCAAACCTTAAGATCTAATAACTATTTCCAAGAAATTCGATTATCTTACGGACGAATTACAGATTATCACACCAGATCTAGGTCATAACAATTGCTAATACTCAATTTCCAACCCGAACAACAAAATTGCTATGTAGTAATGGGAAACCAAGGGATAACACATCAAGCAACCACGATCTAAGAACCAAATATAGTCCTAGGTTTTTCAACAATAACTCCTAATGAAAGAGACGAAACCGTTCATCGTTAGAGACTTACATGTATAGTATAATTGACCTCGATCCAGAGTTCCTAATTGCCTTTCAATCCAAGATAAGAAACGAACGAATCCTGAAACGAAACAAACACCAAATCAACGGATCAGAAAAACGATAATCTCACAATGAGCGTAAACATAACCTACATTAACGAAGAAATTAATCTATAAAAGCCAAGAAACGAACCTGATCCAGAAGAAACTTGAAACCCTAATTCCGAGAGCCGCTTATGATTTGATAATGATGAAAGCAAAATCGAGTTGTATATTTTTAGGGTATAGAGAGTCCTTTATATAGTCCAGCTCAGATGCGTTGTGAGGCTATTAGGGCTCCGTGAAAATGACGAATTTAACCCTTTACTTACTCTTCTACCAAAACTACCCTTAATAAAAAGATTCGCTACGATTTCTGACCACAGAAATAGTAACGCCAAAAAAGACTAACAAATCAAAACATGACACATGTACAATTACAGAGCTCCTATATTTACGTTTATTTCTGGCCACAAATAAATTCACACCAATTAATGATTTTATTAAGGAAATAATTAATTTGAAAATTAACAAGCCACGCATTGATTGACACGTGTATTATCTGAAACGGCGGGTTCAAGATTTCGATACGAACGAGAAATAGGCAAAGGTGAGCTGTAAAGTGGGGCCCAACGAATCAAATTCTATTTAGTGTAAGATCTATTCAATCTTGTACAATGACCAAAATGACCCCGTCACTATCAGATCATACGGCCCATAATCGTTTCTAGATAAGGAAACAAATTAGTATATAAATAATTGTTTTTACTTTATTCAAATTCAAACTCACGAAAAGTTGACTATAGAATTAACCGGTTTAGCTTCTGGTTGACTCTGGTTATAGCCGGTTTAGCTCCCGACCCAGGAATAAGTGAGAATTTAACGGTTTAGCTGCAATTCGTTGAACAAATCACAAGAGGTATCCCAAAGCTGTTTGCAAAGTTTAGAATCTAGAGAAACTTTTGAAGGTTTAATGGTTCTTCCACTTCCTCCAAAGTAGTAAGCACCAGATATTTCCTGTAAATCAAAATGTTGTATAAGATCCAAGAAAATCAAGAATCAAGAATCAAGAGAGTTTCAAATAAAGAATCTAAATGATGATGATTTACAGGTGAGGCTAAAGCAGCATGGACGATAGATCTAGCTCCATCATCAGGGGATTGCAAGAGACCAAGGATTTTGTATAGAAAAAACACAATTGGGGTTACTGATTTAGGAAAATCACGCATCATGTTCGTTCTATTTAACCCAGGATCTGCATTTCTGCATTTAAAAAAAAGGAAACAATGTCTTTAAAAAGAGTTAGTAAATATAAAGCAAACGGAATATTTCTGAGTATAAATTGTGTTGTTAAGATGCATTACAGTACAGAGACATGGTCTGAATCGTCTGAGAGGCGAAGTTGTCTGTGTAACTCGTGTGAGAACAGTGCAAGGCATACTATTTCATGAACATCAAGCCAACACTTAGTATTTACGATGTAAAAGAGAAACTTATATATTGCAGTTATGAGAGATTTTGACTTACGTTTTGAATACTCGTAGGCTTGACCAAAAGGATATTGCTTTGATGTCGAGAAAGAGACTCCAGTTACAGAGTCCTTGTCGAACTTGCAAAGGGAAGCTACATGAAAATTAGATAGGAGATGAGATATGAGGTTAAATTATAGGTTCATCGATTTGTGACAGTTTATTTTACCGTAACGATGTGTGAATGATGTAACATTAACGACCCTTGAAGGCACAGAACTGTTTTTGAGAAGTGGCAAAAGAAGTTTAGTCAAAGAGAATGGTCCTATGTAGTTTGTAGCAATTGTCCTGATAAAGAGGAAGACAAAACCAGTTTTAAAATAAGACATAGTCCTTTTAGTGTTTAAATGTAAATAATATAGTAGAAAGTTTACCTGTCGTAACCTTCGATAGTTGGTCGACTCGATACAGGCATTATCCCAGCATTGTTTACTAAAAGCTGAATTGAGTTAGGTAACTCTGAGTCTGAAAGCCATTGCTGTAGAGAGTCCCGAAACTTCAAGATTGATTGAAACGAAGAGATGTCTACTTGGAAAGCTTTGAGTTGGGCATCTTTGTTTTGGCTCTTGATTTCATTTATTGTCTGTCATAAGCCAAGAAAACGATTATTGCATCATGGAAATGTGAAGAGATCATACTAATAAAACTGAGCAAATACAAGAGAGAAAGTAAGAACCTCTGATAGAGCCTGAGATGACCGTCCAACTGAGAAATCAAAGAAAGAATTCAATTCATTAGGCCACAAAGAACACATGAGGAATGATAGGTTTAATGAAACAATGAAATTGCAATGTTTACGCATCATAGATTTTTACCAAGAACAACATGGAAACCTTTCTTTGCAAGGGCAAACGCAGTAGCTTTTCCAAGCCCAGAGGTAGCCTGCAACGAAAATCCAACACCAGCCAAACATAAACATAAAGCAAACAATTTAAGACTATTAGATGGGGGATTACTTTACATTATATTACTTAATCGAGGCAATGATTCACAAGTAAAGCTAAGAACACCTTAATAACCATTTCTAAGGATTGCTGCAACAGTGATAGCTACTACCTTATGACTTTATGAGTCAATGATTCTCTTGTTCTAAACTTCTAATTAATTACAATCAAAGTAAACACCTAAATGATGTCACAAAAGGGTCTCAATGAGCCAATTCTGTGAGTAGAAACAGCAGGTGATCGAGGATACATATTTAGAGCCAAAAAATGAATAATCCTTTGTTTTAAGCAATTGCAAGTAAAGAAGACAACATTACTTACACCAGTAATAACACAGATAGGTCTAGATGACGAATCAATCTGTGAATCGATGCTGCAAGCAGATGGAGTAGATTTCGAGCCAAAGATCCTTTGTCTAAGCAATTGCAAGTAAGAAGCAACGATAGCTATGGTCCAGAATAGACTCACTCTCCACAATTCAAATGAACATACAAAATGTAAACTCTCCTTCAGTTCTTTCATCATCGTCTTCAAAAAAACCTGAAAACGATTTTACTTAATCAATTACCGATGAATAGAAACGGTAGCCATCAAATAATTTGAAAAAATCTCAATCCAGAGATATGAATCAGTTTCTAAACCCTAAACTCTCAAATCCAGATAACATGAAAACAGAACACAAAATCCACATAAAAGGAAACGAGTAGATATAGGAAACTAACCGATGGATCAAAAACACAAAACCGAGATATCTAATGGAGTAGAGAACTCACTGGATTTTATACTATTGAGGAAACTGCAAAGAAGAAAGGTGTACATGTCACGCATTGTTGAAGAGCAGTAGAGCAATAAATGTAGTTTGTTCTTCACGCAGACGTTATCACAGACTGGCGCATATGCGCCATAGCCATAGCTGCACTGATACGCCAGAGAATGAGAAGAGAGGCTGGAGAAGGAGACGACTTCCTTCAGGTTTGATTCAACGAGATCAAAATTAAAATCATTAAACCGATTAGTGGTCAGCAAAATCAAACCAAACGCTAAACCGAATTCGAATTATAACCTAATAAAACATAATTAACCGAATATTTAAGGTTGATGGATTTAATTTAAATGTGATTATTAATTTGTATTTTATACATATAATTTTTTTAATTGAATACATATAATAACCGGTTAAGCGGGTTTAAAAAACAAGAAAACCGGTTAGTCCGACCCAGGAATTTGTCGATATTCACTTGGAACCGATGGAGAACAATTCATCAAATCATAGTACACTTTAAAAGAGGAATCCCAAAGCTGTTTAGAAAGTTTGGGATCTAGAGAAACCTCTGAAGGTTTAATCGTCCTTCCCTTTCCTCCAAAGTAGTAAGCACCTGATATTTCCTGCAAATCAAGAATCAAAAATCAAGAATCAAGAATGAAGAATAAAAAATCAAGAAAATGCATATCAAAAATCAGGAAACTGTATATCAAGAATCAAGAAACTGCATATCAAGAATCAGGAAACTGCATATCAAGAAACTGCATATCAAGAATCAAGAAACTGGATATCAAGAATCAAGAAACTGCATATCAAGAATCAAGAAACTGGATATCAAGAATCAAGAAACTGCATATCAAGAATCAAGAAACTG
>KE151199.1:689898-719331 GCA_000411095.1 Aethionema arabicum
CAAGAATCAAGAAACTGCATATCAAGAACCAAGAATCAAGAATAAGAATCAAGAAACTGCATTTCAAGAATCAAGAAACTGCATATCAAGAATCAAGTATCAAGAGTCTGAAGATTTCTAAGAATGATCATTTTTACAGGAGGGGCTAAAGCAGCATCGACGATAGATCTAGCTCCAACATCTGGGGATTGCAAGAGACCAAGGATTTTGAATACAAGAAACATAGTTTGGACAATGAATGGAGGAAAATCACGCATTATGTTCGTTTTCGTTAATCCAGGATCTGCACTTCTGCATTTAAAAAAAAAAAAGGAAACAATGTCTTTAAAGAGAGTAAATATAAAAAAAAAATCAAAACGGATATTTTGGGAATAAAATTGTGTTGTTAAGATGCATACAATACAGAGATATGGGCTGTATTCTTTTTGAGACGACATTGTCTGTGTAACTCGTGAGAGAACATTGCAAGGCAAACTATTTCATGAAACATCAAGGGAACACTTAGCATTACGATATAAAAGGTGTAGAGGAATCTCTATGTAAATGCTTGTAGTTATGAGAGATTTTAACTTACGTTTTGAATACTCGTATGCTTGACCAAAAGGATATTGGTTTGATGTCGAGAAAGGAACTCCAGTTACAGAATCCTTGTCAAACTTGTGAAGGGAAGCTACATAAGAAATAGACAGGAAATGTGATATAAAGTTAATTATAGGGTTCATCGATTTGTGACAGTTTAGTTTAGGAATATGGTATTTTAGACCATGAACATGAACTCTCTCAATTTGGTGGAATAAAACCCCTCAACTATAAAAAGGTTGAATTTTCGTTTTAATAAACCTAGTTATTAAGGTTTAAAAACCTTGATTATCAAAATTCAGGGTCTAGAAAACAATTTTTAAAGTTGGAGGGGGTTTTACACAAAATCGGCAAAATTTAGGGTCTATTTTACCATTTTCCCTTTAGTTTACCATGACGATGTGTGAACGATGTAACATTGACGACTCTTGAAGGCACAGAACGTTCGCCAGAGGTATCAAAAGCAAACTTGTCAAAGTGAATGGGCCTATATAGTTTGTAGCAATCGTCCTGAGAAATAGAAAGACAAAACCAGTTTTATAATAATCCATAGTTCTTCTGGAAACTTTACTGAAAACGTAAGTTGGATTATCCAAGTAAAAGATGAGATACAAAGTTAGATCCTTTAAGTGTCAAAATGAAGATAAAAAGACTAGAAAAGGGTTTACCTGTCGTAACCTTCGATTGTTGGTCGACTCGATACCGGCATTATCCCAGCATTATTCACCAAAAGCTGAATTGAGTTCGGTAACCCTGACTCTGAAAAATATTGCTCTAGAGAGACTTGAAACTGCAACATTGATTGATAAGAAGTCATGTCTACTTCAAAAGCTGTGAGTTTGGCATCTTCGTTTTGGCTCCTGATTTCCTTCATTGTCTGTCATAAGCCAAGAAAACGATTCTTGCATCGTGGAAAATGTGAAGAGATCATACTAATAATATACTGATAGAGCAAAAACAATAAAGAAAGTAAGAACCTCTGATAGAGCCTGAGATGACCGTCCAACTGAGAAATAAAAGAATAACTCATAAAAATTGATTAAGTTTGATGAAAAAACTAAAATTGTAATGTTTATGCATCATAGATTTGTACCAAGAATAACGTGGAAGCCTTTCTTTGCAAGAGCACATGCAGTGGCTTTACCAAGCCCAGAAGTAGGCTGCAGCGAAAAAACACAGAAGTCTCAATGAGCCATTTCTAAGCATTGATGCAACAGTGATGGGTACTAGAGTTTGAGCCAATGATTCTTTTTAGTTCTAAGTTATTGCAATTAAAGAACATGTCATAACTCACATCAATGATAACACAAACGAGCCATTTCTATGAACTGATAATCCTTTGTTCTAAGCAATTGCAAGTGGAGAACAAAACATTACTTACCCCAGTGATAACACACACAGGTTTCGACGACAAACCACTCTGTGAATCCATGCTGCAAGCAGATGGAGTAGATTTTGAGCCACAGAACCTTCCTATGAGCAATTGGAAGTAGGATTCAAAGAGACTTATGGTCCATAAGATACCCATCCTCCAGAATTCACATGAGGATACTAAAAGTATAGTCTCTTTGAGCTCTCTCAACATCTTCTACAATCAATTAAAGATAGATTGAAAATGCTAATCAGCAAATAGTTAGAAAATCCATTCCGGAGCTATGATTCAGTTTCTAAACCCTAAACCCTGAAATCCAGATAGTACGAAAACAGGATACAAAATCCACAAATCCACAAAGGAAACAAGAAGAAAAGGAAGATAATCGACGCATCAAAAACATAAAGCATAGATATCTAATGGTGTAGAACTCACTGGATTCTATATGACCCAGGAAAACCGCAAACACTTGAAACAGAACATTTGAAAAACCTTATACAAAGAAGAAAGGTGTAGGAGTCACGCATTGTTTCAAAGAGTCGTAGAGGAATGAATGGAGTTTGCTCTTCACGCAAACGTGATCTTCTCGTGGTGAACACAGATTGGCGCCAAAAGCACCATAGCTCCATCGATACGCTAGAATGAGAAGAGACTGGAGAAGAAAAAAAAAGACTTCACCGGTTTGTTTAACCAGATCGAGATTATAATAATTAAACCGATTAGCAAATCAAACCAAAACCTAAACCGAATTCGAATTTTGACCTAATTAAACCAAATTAATCGAACCAAATATCAGCTAAACCGAACATAATTATTAAGAGCTATAAATTCAATAATTATGTGTTTATAATTAAGTTCATCAATTAAATTTATTATTGTAATGTGATTATTATTTTTTTTATTTTTCATTCAATATATATAACTTTTAAAAAAGACAAAAAAAAGTCTATATTTTGCATCACATGAGTTGTAAAAATTAAAGAGAGTGTAATTTCAGGAATTTGGATTCGGTTTGGGATAATATCAAATTCAATTCTACAATTAAACCGGGCTGGCCGGTTAAACCGGTTTGACTATAGTCTTCTCAGAATCTTGCTTCATATCTTCCAAATGCTTTGATACCTGCAGATTCACAAAATCACATCTAAACACATCTCCCATTGATCATAGAGAGAGGAGAGAAAAAGAGAGAGGAGAGAGAGAGAGAGAGAGGAGAGAGAAAGGACCTTAATGGAGTAAGCTAAAGGAAGCAAAGTATCAGGATCCATGGCTTCTTCAGGAAAATTTCTCAAAGCATAAATGAGTTCTTCAAAAGGCAATTTCACCAAATCATCATGACAATACTTCAACAAAGCTAACCCAACTTTGAACACAATCTTAACACCCTAAAACAATCCAAATAAATTCAAATTTACACACTTTAATTTCCAAAAAAAAGTATCAAATCTAATCATAAAAATGTGAAATTTACCTCAGCAAGAAACACATCCCAGATTCTTAGAGCAGAAGGGAAAGGAAATGAATATGAAAACACAGTGATGAACCATTGACTTGCATACATACTTGGATTAATCATTTCTTGATTAAAATGTTCTCCTAATTTTGGCATTAATTCTCTTACCAAATGCTCTAATTGTTGCAGATATTGCTGCACAAGAGGCAACCCTGCCTACATTAACAACATAACAATTCATCTTAGATCATCAAATCATTGCCCAAAAGTTGCAGAACTTTTTACAGAGAATTTGATAAACTAGTTGATGAAGAAAAGGATTGTTTTTTACATGGCTTTAAGTCATTTAAAAGCAGTTCTATCGTTTTCAATTCACGTAATTGAAGAGGCAAGTATAGATTTTAACGAATTTGATATCTTCTTGAGTAAAAGGAAGAAAGACTTACTTGATACAATCCTTCCATTGGAGCATGAACAGCTCCTTTAAGTAATGCAACTAATAACCAGAAAGCATCTTCTTCACTCATATAAAGAAGTAACAAACCAGCAACAAAACCCATTCCCTGCAATTTTTAACGATTCATGAGTCTTAGAAACCATTTCGGCGAAATAATAAGGAAGAATCAATGGATAAACCTGAACATATCCAACATCTCTGTCATAAACAGAGTATGCCTTTAAAACATTGTATAATGATCTTTGTCCTGGTCCATGTCTCTTCTGAAAGAAAACATGTGATGGAAAAGTACGAGAAATGTCGCGAATTATATCAAGTTCTGATGCAGACGTTTCAAAAATCACCAATTGCTACAATGAAATTGAAAGAATATATCAGAAAAAAGGTCAAATTCATCTTTACAAAGATCTAGACAATGAATTGTTGTTACCTCATAAACACCAGGATTCATGAGCAAAAGATCTCTACTTCCTGAGATTAATTGCCAAACAAGTCCTCTTAAGCAATCAGGAATCCCTTTACGAATTCGTCTTTTGACTACATGAGGTTTTCTCCTACAGTAAAGGTTCCAATCACTACCTCCAACACCAATCATCTTCCTCCATTTTTGAACTCTTCTTTCTTCCCTAAGCAAAATTTTGTATCCAATTCTCACACCAGTCAACAAAATTATCACACCATTGTTACAGTTTCTTCCTTAAGATAAAGATATACCTCTCATAGTTAATGGTTGATTTAGTTTTGGTGAAACGATGAGGAGAATTTCCATGTTCTTCCTTGAAAAACCCAAATCTATCCACAGGTATAAGCTTAGGAACTGGTCCTGGATCATTATCATCTCCTCTTTTCTTTTCCATTTTAGCTTAGCCCTGAAAAGTCCCAACATTTGTTAAATCAAATTCCAAAAACTCAATTTCCACTACATTGTGATCAAACCCAATCCTGAGAAGTAATCTGCACTAAGACTTAACACAATCCAAATTCAACTAGTCAAAATTCAGACCATAATCTAAGATCTTGAAGTTTTGATCTCAATAACGATCCGAAACAAGAGAAACACGAAATCTTTAAAGGAGACGATCGAAACCCACCAACATTCCAATGCCAAATTAATAGAGTCGTACCCAAAACCTCAATTTTCCAGACGATCAAAGGAGTTGTGAACTAAGATCTTCGTAAACCTGTAGAAATTTTGAAGTGAGGAATACAATGTAAGGAACCCAGAAAAGAGAGAAGAGAATAGAGAAGAAGACGTTGGAGAATCACATTGATAACTCGTACGCGTTATAATAACATTACAGATCATGTAACAAAAGCTTTCGAATTTATCCAATACAAAAAGTTTTTAACTTTTTCTAGATTTTCCCCCGAGAAAATGTAAACCGGTCATGTCTGAATCCGGTCTAAACCGGTTGGTTTAACAAAATAATTACATCTTTAAACCACAATGTCTTGATGAAGTCAAGAGCATTGACCTGATTGGGATCTTGTGATGAGATTTCCCCAACTATCTCCAAAGCTCCATACTTTTGAAGGCTGTTCAATCCAAGGACCATTCATGATATTCAAAATGCTACAAGCTTCACTGTATTCAAGCTCTGGTAAGAGCTTTGGGGTCAACAAGAAGCACCTACAAGATGAGATCAGACATTGAACTTCAGACAAAGATTCCCCAATCCTAATTACCGGTCTGTTTAGTCTCCAGTACACGCAGACAAACACAAACTAAGAGAATCTAGGGCAGTTTTCAGGATTTAGATATCTAAGAAGTGTGCTTACTGTGGTGTGTTTAGTTGGCTAGCAGCTCTAACCAATTGTTGAAACATCTTCCTTTCATTTACAGGGTCCATACCTGCAGAAGAGAATGCAGATTAGAAAATCAAGATCACAGGATAACGTTTTTGTGACATTTTTATGAAGATAGACTCTTACCTTGATTGATTTCATCAACAACTCTGAAAGGACAATTTGTGAGATCTTGAAGAGAGACAAGATAAAGAATCGTTGAGACAGAACGCTCTCCTCCAGACTGATGATGAGAACTCAACACTTGAAGTTGTCCTGATTCTCTGAATTTCACTTTAATATGAATTCCATATTGATCAAAGTCAGTGTCACGCTCATCTAACGAAACTTCTCTTCTGCAGGTCATTTCCTGGAAATTATGGCTAAAAGTTTCATTAATCTGAGCAACAAGCTGTCTCAATGTTGGTAGCCATTTCTCCTTTAACGATTCAATCTCTTGTAAACACAATGTCAGGTCTTTTTTATCAGCTTCAAGCTTAGTAGCAATAGATTCTATCTGACGTTGACGATGTTCATACTCCTGGAGAATATTCTGATTCACAAAAAGAATCGAATTCGCTTGAGATATATTATCTTGTATTGCTGCTTCCAGTTCTTCAATCGTTGTAGGCATCTCCATAAACTCCTTTGTAACTTCAGGTGTTAAGATCACAATAGATTCTGCAAATCTTTTAGCAGTTGCTAATTGCTGTTGCTGTTCTTCAACTTCTTTTTTACAGTACTCAACGTTAAGTGATGCCTGCTGAGCTATTTTCTCGTACTGTTTGATACTGATTTCGGATGTTCTGATCTTTCGTTCCAATTCAATGGAAGCCATATGTTTCTCAGCATAACTCCATTTATAAGCAACAGCTTCCACAAGTAGTTTCTTGAAAGTAATTGCGTATGTAAACCGGTCAGCGTTAGCTTTCGAAGCCTGATCAGTCAATTTAGCAACTGAAGCATCTAGATCTTCTTCTTGCTCTAACGATTCTAGCTTCTTCTTCCTTTGTTGGTACCGATCTTCCAGGTTGCGGCGCTTTTTCTTCTCCATATGTGAAACATTGATAATCTCTTCTCGGTATTTATGAAGTTTAGCTGCTTCTTCTTCCAAAAGTCTTTGTTCTGTTTGAAGATTCTTGCAAGTTTCCTCCATTGAAGAAACAGAGTCTTCTAACTCTTCTTTCCTTGATCTCAGTTTTTCAAGCTCTCCAGTGTCAACGCTACACAATAGAAGACGCGATGGATATACAGAGTCTACACTTGCAGAGGAATGACCACCATATCTAGAGGTAGACCACCGGTAGTGATTATCCGGTGTCCAAAAATCAGTAATACCTAACTTGGAAACTTCTTCAGCTCTCTGATCAGTAATTTTGGTTCCAATATACGAGAAATCAAGACCAGCTTGAGATCTTAAAACATCTTTGATAGCATCAGGAGCATCAAATATCTGATCGAGTCGCGAAAGGATCCCAAGATCACGCATCTCATCAGAAATATGAAAAGGTGTCTTTCTATTGTTGTCATCACCTACATAGTTTAGAACAGGAACGTCATATCCTTTTAGATTATGTACCAAGAAGTCACGATCTTCGGGATCTTGAGTGACGAAAGATTTCCAGACATAAAAAGGAACATGACCCTCCAAGAAGCCAGCAAACTCACGATTTGGAACATTAACTTCTATCAAAACCGGACCATATACTTCTTTTTTAAACTCATGACGATTCTGTTGCACCCATTGATATGCTTCAAATATTCTTTCAACTCCAGAGTTTCGTAGCGCATTCAAGAGTTTATTATTTGCATTCTCCATATCTTTTAACTTATCTACACATTGCCTCAAAGTATGTCTCTTTTGCGACAACATCTTCTCATTATCCATCTTTTGATTCTTCTTTCGATTCATGTTTTGACGTAGCTCCGTCACTTGAGAGCTCAATTCTTCAAGTTTGGCTTTAGGAGGTTCGTAAATAGGTAGGTTTTGGAGTTCTTCCTCTGCAGCAGCTAGATCTTCCTTAGCTTTCAATATCCTTTCTTGGCGATTTTCTTCTTGTTTCTTCAATTCCTCCAATTCTCTATATGTTGCCACTACACGTGCTTCTGCCTCATCTTCTTTCTCGAGCAAATCAGAACGCTTTCTTCCATTAGCATCCAATAAATTCTTAACTTTTTTACATTTTGAATCTATCTCTGCTCTCTCCTTCTTTTGTTTTTCAATAGGCTCCTTCATATTGTTCAAATTCTTTGCAGCTTCATCTAATTTCTTCAAAGCTTCTTTCATCTGCTTCTTTGCTTCAATGTACTCAGCCTTTTTCATATCGTACTTTAACCATGGTAACTTCTTCTTCATGGTCTCAACCTTCGTTAAAAGTTGTTCCCTTTGTCGAACTCGAACCACATCCCTCTCTTGCTCATCAACAAGAGCCTTAAGCTGATTCATCGTCTCTCCATTTTTCTGCACAGCTCTCTCCAACTGCTTCAACTCATGGCTTTTTTCAACAAGTGCACGGTGTTGTACCGGAAGTTGAGGATCACCAACAGCCTTTTCTGTCTCTTCCAAGAGCTGCACAGGAGTTAACTTAGCAAACTCACAAACTCTATCTTGCGGCAAGAATTGCGTAAGATTGTTAACTTGGATGTTGAATCTCTGGATTATCTCAATTACATCTTTCTTACCAACTGAATTGCCATTGAACATCCACTCTGATTTGTTCCGTGTATCGATTTTCCGCATAATCGTAACATTATCTTCCTTAGTGTTCCCTCGTAGAGATATCTTAACATAACCAGAATCTTCACCACGCTTAACATATGCACCAACACTAGTTGCTCTCCCAAGAAGCTGAGGCTCACCACCAAGACAAAGTGCAATGGCACACACAAGAGAACTCTTACCTGATCCATTAGGTCCAATTACAAGGTTTAAACGCGATCCAGGCTTGCATACCAAATGATTAAAGGTCATGAAATTGTGCAGCTCAATTTCGATTATATTCCCAGGTAAAAAGTCATCTTCTCCTCTAGAGGTTTTAAGGCGCTTAGCTTTACGTTCAGCCATTGTCGTTGAGCAATCAGAGCTTCTAGGTTAACCTGAAAAAAAAACATGAAGCTGGGGGGAATTGGCAACAGGAAAAACACTAAAATCGCAGAATATGCAAATTGTAAAATTAGAAAGCATAAATATAAGAATCTGGACAAAAACCCTAAAATCAATTTCGAAAAATTGAAAGCTAATACCTACTCAACTATATAATTTGTAGTTTCCAATTTCAAATCACAAGCAAATCAAATCATAGAGAAGAGATAGACAATAAAAACCCAGAGAGAAGAAACCACAATTCTATCAAATACGAAACACATTTCGAAATTTCACAATACACTCAAGAAAGAGAGCGAAAACTGACCACAACAAGAATAATCCGGCCGATAATCGAAGATTCTCAATCAAAACACTTAGCCCATGCGAGAAAACCCTAACCCCCTCTCTCTCTCACTCCCTCTTTCTCTCAATCAAGTTAAAGCGAAAACCCGCGAAACTAAAAGGTACGGCTTTTAGGTTACGCTTACTACTGCTTTAAATACTAATAAACCGGTTTACCCGGTTATTAAGATTATGGTTTCAACAAAACCGGAATTTCCCGGTTAACAAAACCCAAAGTCCAGATTTTAAAATCTCCAAGCTCCTTATCAATGGAGTCCTAAGATCATCAATTCAAAATAGTCACAAAATTCCACTTATAATTTCTGGATTTTCTTATACAATTGTCTCTTTCTCAACAACAAATCTAACAGAACAACTTAAGATTTCTTAAACTTAAACAAAACCAATCCAGAGATGCATAAAAGAAGAGACTTTATTAAACAAAAAGCTATCAGTTTTTGCAGTTTCAGTGACTGTGTTGAAGAATCCGGTACACGTCAATAACACCAGATGAGAAATCAGGATCAACCGCAGCTTGTACTGCAACTCCCGCAACTGATTTAACATTAACCGGAGGTAACAACAACGGTCCAATTACTGGAACTTTCGTTATTTCTTTTGGCAATAGCTTCAGAATCTACAAATCACAAAACTTTTCTTAAATCAACCATTAAAACACCAAAAGAACATAAGATTGTCTAAAAAATCTACAATAGCTCTGTTTACGCATCAACAGCAATGAGCAACAAACAATTTAAACTTCAAATCTTTGAAAATTTTAGCATTTAAATCACTGAATTAGCAAAACAAACATCAATTTTGGGCTTGCTTACCATTTCCATTGGAGCTCCAATAAGACTAAGTGGCAGCTTTAAGCTTCCTACCCGACGAGTTCCATGTATGAATCCAGGCCGTAGAACAGTTCCTAGAGGTAAACAAACTCATCAATGGCGGAACATTGCTATATTTCAAGTTACAAAGAGAGAAATTTCACACCTTTGTTTCCAAATTTCGCGAAAATCTCAGCTTCTGTTGCTCTCTGTAAACATTAGACAGTATTAGATAAATGAATCGAAAGAGATTTGTGTCAATGGTTAGGTTTAGATCTTACCTTCCCATCAAAATACCCTTTGATTAAGTAGTTTATAACACCGAAATCCGCAGCTGATATATACACAAATCTCTTCACACCTAAGAACATAAGTTACTTTATGTTATCAATACACATTAAACCCTAGAAAAATGAATCAAATCTGCAGAAATTACCTTGTTCTAGAGCAGCATTAACAGCATTTATGTTTGCAGTACCATTGATTTTGAACATATGTGCATTAGAACCAAAACCACCAACACATGAAATCTACAAAACAATGATCCATTTTTTAACACAAGAAAGCGAAAATCGGCGAAACACTTTAGAGAATATATCTTACCACAGATGTTATTCCTTCAAGTGCAGGCTTTAAGGAATCAGGTGAAAGCAAATCACCTATAAAAAACCAAGTAATTTCTTCATCTCTAGTCAAGAAAATGAAGAAATTTGTGTGATTTTAGGATTGTTTGGTATCAAAACCTTGATGCCAAGTTACATCATCTACCCAGGAATCATGTAGAGAAGATCTTCCAGACCTGAAATTTAAAGTTTGTGTAAAGATATAAACATCAAAAGATGGAGATTTTCGATGATATGATATGAACAATACCTGCTAAGACTTGATACAGATAAGCCTTGTTTTAATGCTTCCTTACATATATGTGAACCTACATAACCGTTTCCTCCTAGAACTAATATCTGCAAAATCAAGAAATAAACAATCTTAAAGACTAATTTGTGAATTCTTTGAATAACCAGAGGAAATCAGAGCAACTGAGAATTAAACTCAAATTGAGAATGAGCAAAGAGCAATTTCAGCTCTTTTAAAGGCCTAAAGCTTTCCTAACAACAAATTTCATAATCAAAGAGTCTCTAATCTTAACTAATTTGTGAATTCTTTGAATAACCAGAAGCAATCTCATGGAAACTGAGAATTAAACCCATATTGAGGATGAATCAACGAGCAATTTCAGTCATTTCTAAGCCCCAACGCTTTCCTAACAACAATTTCATAGCCCAAGACTCTCTAATCTTGTCTAATTTGGAAAATTCTACAGTCTTTTACCTTAGCTTTTGAATGTGGACCGGCAGTTTCAGATGAAAGTCTTTGATTTGATCTTGAAGTCATTGAACTGTACAAGAGAAAAGATGAAGATCAGGAAATCAAAACGAACCCTGATTGAAATTGAATGCGATAAAGGATAAGGATAATTGCTTTAATAGGATTTGAAGAAAAAAGCCCTAAGAGAAACTCACGACATTGTGAGAGTTGAAGATGATGATCGTCTTCGAACCAGAGATCTAAGCATCGTTCTTTTTAAACCCTAAAGCTGAGTAATCCAAAATGTTGGTTTTTTTATATATTAAATTGATATTTCCCAGGGGAATTCAGACGAAATTAGAATTTGGGTATGCGATTAAACTAGTAGAAATTGCAGAAATTTTTTCACTTTTGTAGAATCATCACTGATCTGAGAAATAAAACCAAATCAGTAAAGAACAAAAAAAGAGAGACCTTTACGATTGTGTGGCTCTCTAGCTTCCACATAGACCATCCACGTGGCACCATCTTAGTCTAATATATCGGTTTTTTAAATAAAACAAAATATTGTTCTTTTGTCCCGAAATAAAACAAAATATTGTAAGAAAATGAAAATTATATTATACTCCAAATATTTCAAGAAAATATAAATTACAGTATCCTATTTAATTCTTACTTGAAATTTATATAGAAAACAAAATGTCTAACCATCAAATTTTACTAAATTAAATCACATAATGACATATTATCATGAAAAAAAAAACTAAACTTTACTCATATAAAAAAATGTTATAATATTAGTGATACATAATAACAATTAATAATAAAAAAAAAAGTCCACATAATGAATTATCATAGCTATAAAAATGTAATGAAGTGAAATTAAAGCTAAAATAATGAACAATTATCAAAAAATAATTTTTTTTATTTCATTTTATTAATTAATTTAAAGTTGCTTCCATTTATTTTTATTTTAATCATAACTCATAATTCATATGTAACACCTACTCTTCTCTTTTATTAATTTTATCACTATAAATTTCACAATTTACATCCAAATAGAACCCAACCTCTCTCTACTCTCTCTCCTCTTTTTCTCTCTCTCTCTCCAATGGAGTTTGTTCACTCTGCAACATTTCAAAGTACCCAAAAACTACTAATTATAGTAACCACTGTAGCCATAGCTTTTTGCACAGTAATCCCTCTTTTATACCCTAACTTCTTCCTCAAGCAACACCTTCAAAGCCCTTCTCATTTAAACGGCGTCGTTGAGCTGCTAAACGACGTCGTAACGCAAGAGGACTTTAAGTGTGATATATTCTCGGGAGAGTGGGTCCCTAACACTGAAGCGCCTTATTACACAAACACGACGTGCTGGGCGATACATGAACATCAAAACTGCATGAAGTTTGGAAGACCCGACACGGAGTTTATGAAGTGGAAATGGAAACCTGTTGGGTATGGATGTGATGGTTTGGACTACTTGCCGGTTTTTGATCCGGTTCAGTTTTTTGAGATTGTGAGAGGAAAAAGCATGGCGTTTGTTGGTGACTCCGTTAGTCGAAACCACATGCAGTCTTTGATCTGCCTTCTATCTCAGGTATATGATAACATTTTTTTATATATAAATTAATTTCATAATGTGTGTAGAATTACGATTATTTTGTAAGATTTTATTATTTCATGAATACGTAAATTAAATTTGCAAAAAGTAAATAAAAAATTCACCATTTTGTTATATATATATATATATATGTATTTTTTAAGATCGTAATTCTGTTATTAATGATAACCTTAATCTATAGAAACGAAAATGTATATTTTTAAACTATATAAATTAAGGTACAAGAACCACAAAGTTTATGATTACATTAGAAATGTTTAATCAGTGAAATATAGTGAAATTCTAGTATTACATTTTTTTTCTATAAGACTTATATAATTTTTAGTTAATTAATGAAATTTTAATTTCTTAAAAGATACATGGTGTTAAACTTCAACGTATAATATTGTATGATTACTATTTTAATAACCCGATTTTAAATTGTTTCATGTTTACAAATAAATTTATTTTCGTATACATTTATTAAATATAAAAAGAATACTATAGTATAACTAAGTCTTGACTTGTAAGTAACATACTCTTAATTGATGCGCTTTTTAACTTAAATCATTAGTGCCATATATCTAATCAAATTATTATTTCAATTTAAACTCTTTAATTAAGTAGTAGAAAACAAGTTAGATCTGCATCATTACTATTAATCATTTTCAAAATTCGACAAATTAAATCATTAAACTACTCAATTATTTATCTTAAAATATTTTTTTAATACGTGCTTAAAAGTGGTTTTGGTCCAACAATACCACAACTATTATAATAATGTTCTTATATAATATTAAAGTAAACGGAAGTAGCCATTCAATGATTTCATTTGTTTTTTAATCAAATTATTTTTACTTAATTGTAAAGATTCTCAAAAAAATAAAAAAAAATACATTGACATTTGGCTAGAGTCAATCTTTCATTTTATATGATTGTTTTAAGTAATTAAAACTAATTTGATATGATTAACTACTAATTACTTGATTAATATTTTACAGGTCGAATATCCAGTAGATACTTCAGTTAAAACCAACGATTACTTCACACGATGGACATACAAAACATACAATTTCACAATAGCCACATTTTGGACACCACACTTGGTTAAGTCCACAAAACCCGACCCGACCCGGTCCGACCATACCGATCTTTTCGACATATATCTAGACGAGCCCGACGAGACATGGACCGCCGAGATAATAAACTTCGACTATATAATAATCTCTTCCGGCCATTGGCATTTCCGACCATCAATCTACTACGAAAACCGGACCGTCACCGGTTGCCATTACTGCCAAAAACCGAACATAACCGATCTAACAATGTTTTACGGATACCGAAAAGCGTTTAGAACCGCGTTTCAAGCGGTTCTAAACTCAGAGAATTTCAATGGTATAATGTACTTAAGGACTTTTGCACCGTCACATTTTGAAGGTGGATTATGGGACAAAGGAGGAAATTGTTTAAGGTCGCGACCTTATACCACGGCCGCAGCGACCCAAGACGCAACGACCATGAAACTACATAGGATTCAGTTAGAAGAGTTTAAGAGAGCTGAAGAAGAAGCGAAAAGGAAAGGGAAGAGGTTAAGATTACTAGACACGACTCAAGCTATGTGGCTTAGACCTGACGGTCACCCGAGCCGCTACGGTCACTTTCCTGAAGCTAATGTGACTTTGTATAATGACTGCGTCCATTGGTGTCTACCTGGTCCTATAGATAATCTTAATGACTTCTTACTAGCTATGTTAAAAAGAGAAGATAAAGTGTTATTACAAGCTACAGCTCGGAAAATGTTGTCCTAATCACCAAACTAAGTCAACCCTTCTCCTCACCTCTCTCTATCTCTCTATCTCTCTCTCTCTCTACTTTATTTAATTGAATGGTTAAGTCAAATGTTACACCTAGTTACAGGTTGGCCACTATAGATAACTGAGCTGACCATTAGACTATATATATATATATATATATATATATATATATATATNTCTTGAAGCAAACATGGAGCTTCAAAGAACACCTAGAGTGTTAGTCACAGTACTATTTGTTCTATTTCTCTACACTATAATCCCTACTTTATATTCACTCTTTGCAAATCCAGTATTACCTTTAACAATCTCACCTCAAAATGGGTTCATTCTATCTGACCATCAGCTTCCTTCGCCTGAGACTGGTCCCAGCCCTGTTCCATCGTTTTTCGATCAGATTCCTTCATTTGATGATCAAACCCCTGTTCCAACAACAGCAACAAAGAAACAGATTAGAGACGATGAGAGAGCTTGTGATCTTTTCACAGGGGAATGGGTACCTAATGAAGAAGCTCCATATTACACAAACTCGACGTGCTCGTATATACACGAGCACCAGAACTGTATAAAGTTTGGTAGACCAGACACCGGGTTCTTGAAATGGAAGTGGAAGCCGGATGGTTGTGACCTGCCAATCTTTAATCCTAATGAGTTTCTAGAGATGGTTAGAGGCAAATCAATGGGGTTTGTTGGTGATTCCATAAGCAGAAACCAAGTCCAATCTCTCTTGTGCCTTCTCTCTAGGGTAAGAATCTAATCTAATCTAATAGCTGACGATGAAAATCAACCAATACATCTCCTAGTATTGCTAACTTTTGATTTCTACCTGTAGATAGAATATCCTGAAGACATTTCTACTTCACCAGATAAAAATTTCAAAGTATGGAACTACAGATCCTATAACTTCACTCTTTATGCTCTATGGTCACCATTTCTAGTGAAGTCTACTAAAGCTGACTCTACTGAACCAGATAGATCCAACCTCTTTAACCTATATCTTGACGAGTATGACACAAAGTGGACAAGTAAGATCAACCAGATCGACTACTTAGTTATATCAGCCGGCCACTGGTTTTTCCGGCCTATGTTTTTCTATGAAAACCAACAAATCTCTGGGTGCCAATATTGTGGGTTACCTAACGTAACTGAGTTACCTTTAGACTATGGGTACAGGAAGGCTATAAGGACATCCCTAAGAGCTGTACTCGAAAATTTCAAGGGTATAGCATTTTTAAGGACTTTTACTCCTCGACATTTCGAGGGTGGTACATGGAAAGACGGAGCTGACTGCACAAGGACACGACCTTACAGAAGAAACGAGACTATACCCAAAGCTGCAGGTCTCGAGCTTCATGGCATCCAACTGCAGGAATTTAAGGCTGCAGAGGAAGAAGGGAAGAAGAAAGGTTTGAGACTAAGGCTAATTGACATGACACAGGCAATGCTATTGCGGCCAGATGGGCATCCTGGGAGATATGGCCACCCAAAAAATGCAGAGGTTAAGTTTAATGACTGTATACATTGGTGCCTTCCTGGACCTGTCGACACTTGGAACGATATGTTGGTACAAATGATGAAGTTAGAGAAGTAGAAATGATCTTGCATGCAAAATTATGAGATCAAGATCTAAAAGCAAGAAAATTGTAATGAAAGACTATTCTAGAAATTGGTATTTTATTTTCATGTATTCATATAAAACTATTGGAAAAAATCCTATTCCTATCAATTAGATATTGAGATTTCACTGACCCCTTGTGCAAACAAAAGGACATTAGAATACTTGTGTACACATCCTCTCAAAAGGAAATTTTGATGAACACCAATACTTGCAAAGCCAAAATGTAGACGACAAAAGCTGACCTGAGATACATCAGCCTTGTTTGGGTGTCATTTCGGGTAGCCGATGTATATGGAAGGTAGGATTGAGCATCAGTTTCGTGGTCTGAACCAAATCCTTTATCTGAATTTGTTCTCTTGAATCTGTTCCTTGCAGCATTTCCCTCACTGTTAAAGCCTTCACATCTTTTCCACAAACTGTTTAGTCTCTCTAACTCCATCTCATTCGCATGAATTTCACCAACAAGTCCCTCTGCTTGTGCCTAAAAGGCATATCAAAATTTCATGTTCAGAAATGGTACATATTCAAAAGGCAGAAAATTTCTGGTGATTTGGCTTGAGATGGACCTGCTTCGCAGCTAGTTGCTCAATTAAACTGTGAAGCTGTTTATCCAGTGTCTTCTCTCTTTGAGCTGTGAAAGCAAACCCTTCGCAGTCAAATAGTGTGAATGAAAAAAATTCAGGCTATCAAACTTAAAGAGAGGAACCCAAAAGAAAGCATATATTGGGGGTTTTACTGAAATTAAGCTAGCTAACAAAGTCTTTGGGCTTACATATTATGTTAGAGACGTGATAGTTCTGAAATGGTGATAAACTAGTAACTTAACAACTGATCAGATTGACGACTCTTTTAAGAACGCCGTGTCAAACAGTAAAGAAAGTAGATAAAAACAATTAGTGTTGATAACGACAAGTACCTGGAGAAGGCTGCTTCAGTGCTCTCTCCTGTACAACAGTCCAATTTCTCTCCAAATCCTGAACTTTTTCTTCCATTGAATTCTAAAGAATGAAATCATATGCACCAAAACCAAGTATAGAGAACTAGTCAATTTCCATACCCATTAAAGTTAAAATTTCACTGCAAAAGAATACTAACCAATTCGTTCTTTTTGCTTTCCAACTTCTCCAGCATAACAGACTTCACAGCCTCTGTATCTGCTCCTTCCTTTCCCTTCCCATCAGGCTGGATAATAGTTTCACCAGAACTTTTCGACTGCCTAGCATCTAGAGAAGCTTGAGCATCTTCCAGCTCGGATTTCAAGCTTTCCTCATCATCTTCCAGCTCCTGCAAATCACACAACATCAAACAAATTACAAATGGTAAAGGATTCCATATAAGAAACAACCACATTCACATCCGAACAAGATTAAAGACAAGAAAAAGAACAATAATCAGATTATGAGCTGATAATAGAATTCAACATGAAATTCTTCAATCTATATTTGATAACTCACCTTCAATTTTCTAAGAAGAGAATCTGCTTCATGCCTTTTTTCCTCCAATTTTGTCTCACAGATAGAAATTGCACTTTCATATGCAGCATTTTCTTCCAACAACGTCTGCTCCCTCATTTGTGCCTAATTGCAAGACCCAAGAAGAGTATGATAAGAATCAGCCATGAGCCACATCTAATTTCGACTAATCATGCATAGCAAACCTAATATTCACAATTCAGCTCGTATCGATTCAATCTCCCCCAAATCATATAAAGTGGATAGATCTTGAACCTGTTCACGAGTAGCTGAATGAGAATTAAGCTGAAGAGTAAGTGCGGCATTGGAAGCGAGAGAATGAGCCAGAAGATGAGGCAGACGCTGAGAGATATCCGGTGGAGGCAATCTGAGCCGCAGATCTTGGATCGAACGGCTGAGTGTAGTAGCTTTCCGGCCAAGCTCATCGACATACTTTTGCTGTTCAGCCGTTAAAACCAACGGGATCCGATCTTCTTCATCATCTCCTTCCTTTCCATTTCCACCGACGACATCGGCAGCCCAAGCTAGAAGTCCGGCCATATCTTCTCCCACTTCTTCTTCTCCGTCTCTTCTCTTCTGTGTGAGACAAGACGATCACAGAGCTAAACCGATTCGGTTGGTTTGTTAGATCGAATTGAACCGTGATACAAAAATTGAATTTGGTTTTCGCTTCGGAGTCTATTGGGCTAAAAATAACGTTTTAAACGCCTTTTATCACATATGGGCCTTTCTTAAAAGCCTCACAAATCATGATAAAAATAAAATAAAAATAAAATAAAGTCATACACTTAATTAATAAACAATTGACCGAAAAAAAAAAATTAATAAACAATTATTAATGGTTCAAAACAATAAAAATAATCATTTTGATATTTTGTTTGTACTATAATGGTTTTTTTTTTGAAAAATTTGGAAAAATAATAAGAGTAATTAATAGTTTTTGGAAAATATTTTGTTTTATTAGGAAAAAAATATTATATATTTAGATTTTTTTCCTCTAAAAAAGTCATTTATTAATTAATATTTAATATATAAATATTATATATTTAGATTAATTAAATGAAATTTAATTTAATTTAAAAACAAAATAATTTGATGTATAAAAAGAAAATGTAAATATGCAAATACGCGTGTTTGCAACTTACAAAGCTTGCAATCAATCTTATCCTTATTCATTAAGCAAACATCATAATCAAATCACGAAACCTTCTACGTATATTCCAAAATTACTCCCAAAAATATTCAATTTTTATGAAATAAGCAAACAATATATTATTCGATCATACGAACCCCCCTTATTATATTTTATTGGAAAATTATTCACATTTTATTATAAGCAAAGCATCTAATAGTAAGTCTACTCCACGTTCCCCTAAACCTTTCCTTGTACACCTTCTACTATTATAAAAATTAAAAATCCCCCCATATTTTTAAAATCTTACGAAACCGACCCCTTAATTTTCTCCTAAGTTATCTCAAAACCCAATTCACAAAATACGTCGTTATCTTAAAAATATGAAGAAAATAAGTCGAAAAGTCAAAGTCTTGGTTACAAAACCCTTTAAAAAGCCCAAAAACAAACCTTCAAGATCACAATCACAATCACCACCACCAGAACCACCACCGGAGCCACCGCCATTACCGCCGTCTCAAGAAATGTCAAATCAAAACAAAACTCCATTTCTCTTCCCTAAATTCGAATCCTCGATTATACCAGACCCATCTCGATTCTTCTCTCAAAATCTCCTCTCAAATCCGTTACCAACAAATTCCTTTTTTCAAAACTTCACTCTCAACAATGGCGATCAAGCTGAATACTTTCATCCTTACATAATCAAACCTGCAATTTCTTCTCTTTCAATTTCATACCCATCTCTTTCTCACAACTCTGCTTTCATCTTTATCCCTTTCATCGCTGATATCACCATCACCGGATCTGAAAACCACGACCCAAATTCAAGAAAAATCCATTTAATTTCATCATACTCCGATCTCGCTGTAACTCTTGATTTCCCTTCATCTAATCTCAAATTCTTTCTCGTTAGAGGAAGCCCTTTCATCACTTTCTCCGTCTCTGGTAATTCACCCATCAAAATCTCCACAATCCACGCAATTTTATCGTTTTCTGGTAATTCCTCGTCCACTAAATACACCGTTAAGCTCAATAACGGCCAAACATGGCTGATTTACGGTTCTTCACCGATTAACCTAACACAAGAAGGGCTTTCTTCACTTTCTTCTCATGGGTATTCGGGTATAATCCGAATTGCTGTCTTACCGGGTTCAGATTCGTGTCAAAATCTCGAATCTACACTCGACCGGTTTAGCTGCTCTTACCCAATTTCCGGTCAAGCTGATTTCACAAAGCCCTTTGCTTTGGAGTATAAATGGGAGAAAAATGGCTATGGAGATTTGCTTATGTTAGCTCATCCTCTTCATTTAAAGCTTTTGAAATCTGATCAATGTTCAATCACTGTTCTTGATGATTTCAAGTATAATAGCATCGATGGAGATTTGGTAGGTATTGTTGGAGATTCATGGCTTTTGAGAGCTGATCCTGTTTCTGTAACTTGGCATTCGATTAAAGGAATTAAAGAAGATGCACATGAAGAGATTGTTTCAGCTCTTGTTAAAGATGTTAACGAGCTGAATTATTCAGCTTCTGTTACGAATTCGTCGTATTTCTACGCGAAATTGATTGCTAGAGCTGCGAGATTAGCTTTGATTGCTGAAGAAATCTGTTATCTTGATGTGATTCCAGTGATTAGAAAGTATTTGAAGATGATGATTGAGCCTTGGTTAGATGGGAATTTTGAATCTAATGGATTCTTATATGATCCTAAATGGGGAGGAATCATTACGAAACAAGGATCGAAAGATTCAGGAGCTGATTTTGGATTTGGGATTTATAATGATCATCATTATCATCTTGGTTATTTCCTTTACGCCATTGCTGTTCTTGTTAAAATTGATCCTCGTTGGGGTAAACGTTACAGACCTCAAGCTTACTCTCTAATGGCGGATTTCTTAACCCTAGCTCGAAAAGGGGAAAAACCCAATTCCAACCCTAATTCCAATTTCGACCCCAATTTCAATCGCAATTCGAAATCAAGCCCCAATTCGAGGTCTATTTACACGCGATTGAGATGTTTCGATCTATTCAAGCTACATTCATGGGCTGGGGGATTAACAGAATTTGCAGATGGGAGGAATCAAGAGAGCACAAGTGAAGCAATAAACGCCTATTACTCAGCAGCGTTATTAGGTTTAGCATATGGAGACACGAATCTAATCGCGACGGCATCAACAATCCTAACCCTAGAAATTCACGCAGCGAAGATGTGGTGGCAAGTGAAGGAAGACGATGAAATTTATCCAGAAGATTTCAGATCTGAGAATCGTGTAGTTGGGGTTTTATGGTCAACAAAGAGAGATAGTGGATTATGGTTTGCTCCTAAAGAATGGAAAGAATGTAGATTAGGGATTCAAGTGCTGCCATTACTTCCGGTGACGGAGATTCTGTTTTCCGATTTGAAATTTGTGAAAGATGTAGTGAATTGGACTTTACCGGCGTTGGAGAGAGATGGTGTTGGTGAAGGATGGAAAGGATTTGCGTATGCAATGGAAAGTGTTTATGATAAAGAAAGTGCGATTCAGAAGATTCGAAGATTGAATGAGTTTGATGATGGAAATTCGAGGAGTAATTTGTTATGGTGGGTTCATAGCAGAGATGGTGATGATGATGATGATGATGGTGGTGATGATGATGGGTATGATGGTTATGGTGGACATGGTGGTGGCGGGAAGTATTGTATGTATGGGCATTATTGTCATTAAGGTTTAAAAAACGTCAAATTTGTTGACTTTTTTTTGTGTGTGTTTGGTTTATGCTTTTGTTAAACTTTATTTATGTAAAAATAAAACTGGGTTCGGTTTCAATTTTTTTTTTTTTTTTAAAGAATTCTATTGTGTTGTAGTTCATATTAATTAATATCATGATTTATATACAATTAATAAATGCTAATAAATTTATGTTTTTTTTCCAAATTTTTTTTTTTATAGATAATAAATTTTTATGTTTAATTATCTTTAAAATGATACAAGTGTTTATGAATGAAACTTATTCAATGTAAATTCTATAATAAGTGAATTATATTTTTTTCGGTTACGTAGACACTACTTGTAGGTTTTACTAACAAAGCAGAAAATACGATAGATTTAGAGAGTCAAAATTTTTAATTATTATATATAACCTTTTTATTTGTTATTAAAAATGTATTTTGAAAAAAAGACGAGAAAAACAGTAAAAATCAAAGAAAGAAACTGAAGCATAGAAGGAGAAGAATTTGTTCTTTGTAAGATTGAGTACAATGGAGAAGATTTGCAAATTTTGAAATTAGGCAGTCCACTGTTGTCTTCATTAGAGAATCAACTTTAGAGTTTCATTGATCTAAAATTTGTAAATGATTGGATTCTTATGTTTACACCCAAAATATAACTCAAACTTTTTACGCTTTATTTTTTTTTGATAAAACCATGTTTGTATGTTTTTTTTATTTAAAGCTAGTTGTTTCTCCGTGCAATATACAAACAATTTTTTTTGATAATATAAAATTAAGTATTAATTAAATATATACTAAAAATATGTTACTACAATTATTTGGATAAATATATCAAAATTTTAGGGTTATGTACTTATATATATATATATAAGATTTTTTTAAAAAAATTAAATATTGATTAGTTTATTACAAAGAGTTTTTGTCAAAATTGTTATGGTGTTTATAAATAAAATTTTGTTTAATGAATTTAATCCAAAACAAAATCTTCGATACATTTATCTTACGAAAATTTTTAACAAAATTTGTTTAGAAAAAAAATATCTTACCGATCAAAGAATATTCTAAAATCAAATTTAAAAAAAATGAAGGCAATGAATAAACACGAGTAATCCCTAAAATCAATATCTTATCCATGAAAGAATTAAAATATATCCTGAATCAAATTTTTAACAAAAATTGTTTAGAAAAAAAATATCTTACCGATCAAAAAATATTCTAAAATCAAATTTTAAAAAAATTAACGCAATGAATAAACACAAGTGTAAACAAAATCCCTAAAATCAATATCTTATCCAAAGAATTAAAGTATATCCTGAATCAAATTTTTAAAATTTAAACATAATAACTTGCAATTAATCCACCTATATCTAAACAATATCCCTACCGTGATATAACTTTTTTTTTTTAAATTAAATATTATCATTTTTTAAGTTTTTGGTACAACAAACTATTATAAATACAAGAATTTCTCTTCATTTTTATTCATCGTTGAAATTTTTTTCTTTTTTTTTGTTAGATTTTCAGTTTTTTAAAACTCTTTTGGTTAATAATCATTCGTTTATTTCATATTTTTAAAACAATTACTAACTAATCTTGTTTATAAATTTTGAAGGTACTATTTACATGAGACATTCTAAAATTCAAATGATCAGGTAACATATTATGTAATTTAAAATCATTAGTGATTCCTCATACTCATTGTTTTTTCTTTGATTATTATGTACTAATTTATAAATGATTATATTTTCTATAATTTTATTAATTAGATTTATATTAAAGTATTTTACAATAAAATTTAAATGGTTAATATTTTATATTAATATGGTTAATAAATTTTCTTCCCGTGCATTTTAGCACGGACAAAAACTAGTATTATATATTTATCTAATTATGATTATATTATCAAATCTTATATATTGAAATATAATTCATATCAATTTTATCGTTTTATATGTTCTAATTTTCTTGTTTTGCAAATAATAATTACGTGTATATTTTATTTGATAATTTAATTTCTTTAAAAATATTTTGGATTAAAGTTTTAAATTACAAATAAAATTGTACTATTTTTGTAAATTTAATAGTTTATCATAAAGTCTCACTACAAGCAAAATTATTCAGTAAGTGTATTATAAATATAATAAAATTTGTATTTATTTATTGATTAGAAAATGATAACTAGTGTTTATCCTTGACATGATTAAATTCGAATATTAATTGGGACTGATTTAGTATGTTCTAGTAGTTGGTGGAAATATGCCACTAGACACATGATCGTGAAAATGATTGGATGTTTTTTTATCATTTTAAAATTGACATAACATGTATTATAATTATTCAAAATATATATTTATAAATTCTAAAGACTTATCGAGTTTTAATTATTTTATCTGAATAAATTTGCTTATTGGTTTCTCAAATCTTCCTCTAGCGTTAGATACAATTTTTTTTTATAAATGAGTGTTAATAGATTCAGATTTTGTATAATAAAAATATATATATTAATTAAAAATAGTTTATTTATTTATAGTCATGTAAAAGAATTATAGAGATTAAATAAGTATCCACTAAAAAAAATTGTTTTTTATAGGCGTTTAAAAATTTAATTATATAGGAGGGTGTAATTAAATTTGATTATCATTTCTGTATTTAATCATTTAACTATAAGATTAACGTGGTAATGTAAAATACGGCGTCGTCTAGTAGAACGTAAAGCGCACAAAGACGAAAAATGCGGAGAGTTTGAAATTTGACAGAGAGAAAGCGAGGGAGAGAGTTCATAAAGCGATAAAGCATCACTGAGAAGAACACGAAGATCGAGAGAGGATATTTTGGAATCGAGATCCGTTTTTGTTTTTTCACGGCGAAGATGCCTTCGCCTTCAGAGATTCAGGAGCCAAAGCATTGCCGTCCGATGACTTCATCGGTGTCGGAAATCGAGGAAGTCAATCCCGAGGAGTCTGATTCGATGACTCTGCTTAACGGCTATTCTAACGGTTTGTATTCATCTGAATCAGTGCGCCGGAGACCGTCCGGGAAGTTTCTGGTGTCCGGTGGCTCATCTCGGATTAGCCGGAAGCAGCCATTCGCCCGCGAAATTGGACACGCGGCGGCGGAGACTTACCTAATTACTGGACTTACCTTCAAACTTCTTAGATATCTCGGGTATTGATCTCAATTAAGAACTCAGACTTAATTCCTTCCAATTTTGTTCGAATTCGTGAATATATTATAGATATTAGCAGGCTTTGACCATTTTGAACGTAATTATTGCTAGATTGCCAAACATTTAATGGAAATTGTATGTTGCAGAAGATTTCTGAGCTTTACTAGTTAGGAAATTTTACATGATTTGTTATTGATTCACTCATTGATCTGTCGAACATAGCTTGAAGCTTCTAATTTCAATTGACATCTAAAATTAATTTTGACTTTTTTTTTAAGGTTCCAGTTTTATCTAATTGTTAACTACTGCTCAGGGTAGGGTATCGATGGATCACAAGATTACTTGCTCTTACGTTTTACGCTATGCTGCTTATGCCTGGTTTTATTCAAGGTTTGGCTCTCCATTTTCTTTCTCAAATGAAGATGCTGTTTGTTCGATTCCTCAAACCAAGTTTTTATCTCTTCTGCAGTTGCATATATTTATTTTTTCTCATCACAAATCCGGAGGAGTATAGTGTATGGGGATCAACCAAGAAATAGGTTTGTATACAATATCTTACATTCTCCTCTCAGATGGGTTTAAATTGGTATATAGGATGAATACCTGCTCATTTTGTATCATCTTGGTCTAATACTATTGATTTATTGCATGTATGATTGGGAATTTTGTAGGCTTGATCTGTACTTACCAACCAACAATCATGGAATGAAGCCTGTTGTGATTTTTGTGACGGGTGGAGCTTGGATTATAGGGTGAGTAGCATCATTCTCCTCTTCACTACGTTAGAGTTTCTGCATATGATTGGAGTTCATTTGTTTTAGAATTTGTGTGCAAGTAGATTGGTGTTGGTGAGTGAGATATGCCTCATGTTACCAATCTCTTACACAGATATAGAAGTTTTTGTGATCATTTTTTATATTTAGCATTAGAAAACCATAAGATCCTGGTTTTTCTTGAACATGGTTACTCCTATCTCACCCAAATATTCATAAGTTCATGATTAACAATTTAGAGCTGATTTTTAGGTACAAAGCTTGGGGCTCGCTCTTGGGAATGCAGTTAGCGGAAAGAGATATCATTGTAGCATGCCTTGACTACAGGTAACCGAAGTACACACAATTCCAAAACCAGTCTTCTTGAAACTATATTATTACTTCTTCTAGATTCAGTCCACGCAGAATCAAACATATTTTAGCTCTGTTTGGAGATTCTTAGAATTTGAAAGTTTTTTTGATATGTTCTTTAAAATCTACACCTGTGTCATGACTGTTACAGGAACTTCCCTCAGGGAACCATTAGCGATATGGTGAAGGATGCTTCTCAAGGAATCGCATTCGTCTGCAACAACATTTCTGCACTTGGAGGTGACCCCAACAGGTTGCAACTCAGCTACTTGGTTTATTTCACAAACTGATATTCCTCAGTCCATGTAATTGAACTGCATGCTTTTGATTGCGTAGGATCTTTCTGATGGGACAATCAGCTGGTGCTCATATCTCCGCATGCGCTCTATTAGACCAAGCTGTTAAAGAATCAAAAGGAGAAATCATCTCTTGGAGTGTTTCCCAAATAAAATCTTATTTTGGACTATCTGGAGGGTATTTTCTAAACTCTACTTATTATTCATTGTTTCGTTCATCAGTCCAGCAAATCATCCTTCTTACACTTATGAACTTGAACAGATACAATCTATTTAACTTAGTTGATCACTTCCATAACCGAGGCCTGTATCGCTCGATCTTCTTAAGGTAATTTCTCAGTTACTGATTTGCGCCGTCACATGTTTTCTCCATGATCTTTAATCTCGTACTTACCAACCTTGTGTAGTATAATGGAAGGAGAAGAGTCCTTGAAACAATTTTCTCCAGAAGTAAGATTAAACGACCCAAATGTTCGAAAAGCTGCATCTCTATTACCTCCTATTTTCCTTTTCCATGGGTCCTCAGACTCTTCCATACCATCTGATGCAAGGTATATATATATGATCAGTTTCATTTTCATATCCCTCTCTTTGAAAAAACTATTCTTCTCAATCTTTGATTCTTCCTATTTTGCAGCAAAACTTTCACAGATGCTCTTCGAGCAGCTGGAGTTAAAGCTGAGTTCATCATCTACAATGGAAAAACTCACACTGATCTATTCCTTCAGGTAACATAACTTATAGTGTGATAGATCACACACCCACGTGGGATAAATGCAAAAAAATACATAAGATTTCACGTTTTCACCCATTAAATTATATAGTATTGCGAATTGTAAATTAAACACTTCGGCTTAAACTTTCGTAAAAACACTCTCATGTTAAAACTACGTAAATTAAATCTTGCTGTTAAAATCATAAACGGATTTCAAAGCAAAGTTGTTTTAGTATTTACCCAAAAACATAAAAAGAAGAAAAATATTGTTAAAACTTAAGTTTCTGGGTGGATTTTTAAGTTTTTGGATGAATTAGTTATATTTTTTTTGGATTATTTGATGAATTTTAATGTTTTTTGGTGTATTTATCAAAACACTGTTTTAAAATCTGTTTTTGATTTTAGCTGTAGAGTTTAATTTGTGTATTTCTAAAACATAAATGGTTTATTTGCGAAATTTTAAAATTTATGATTTAATTAGTAAAAACGTGAAAGGTTAAATTTTTTTTTTTTTTTTTTTGCATTTATCCCAACGTTCCCCCACACAGACCCACATAACCCACATAGTTGATCAATTTTTGGTATATTGGTGGTTAATTGAGATTTAAACAAGTAGTGGAAACCCATTGATTTGTATTGCGTTGATATTATAGGATCCGTTAAGAGGTGGTAAAGATAAACTATTTGATGATATAGTCTCAGTAATACACACTGACGACAAACATGCCTTAGCCAACGACGCAGTAGCTCCTCCTAGAAAACGTCTGGTCCCAGAACTCTTACTTAAACTCGCTCGTCAGGTCAGTCCATTCTAAACCATACAAATATCATGTAAATTATTTGTTGATTTGTTTCCTTCATCTTCCTCTTTTGTTGTTTATTAGATTGAATTTATAATTTTCCACTTGTTGATTTATGATCAAATTTTGAAAAAGCTATGTTGTTATTGTTCTTTTAACTCGAGTTCCTGGCAAATAGTTTAGGTTTAATTTGGTTGGTTGTGTTATGAATTAGTTGATTATTATTACTTGTGGTATTTTATTTGATTAATTTAAAATTCTAAACTTGGTAATGGTAGGCCATTATGCCATGTGTTGCATTACACTAGTTTGTACCAGTTAAAATCATTTTTTGATTGTGTTATTTCCTAGTAATTTTCGGGAATGTTTTATTTTCAATTTTAATTTTGAGTTTAAAATCCGTATTTCCTAGTAATTTTCGGGTAAATATTTTTCTTATTTTGATGTTAAATAGTTTTAATATTTTTAAAGTAATATATAATATTTTTATAAAAAGGGAGATTTATAATATTTTGATTATAGCTTCAGGAGGAAAAAAAAAAGGGAGATTTGTTAGATTTTTTTCTTAATTTTTTTTTATTTCACATGAAGAAATATTTATGTGTTTTTGTTGATACTATATCATGAGTCATGACTTTAAGGACCCCTGTAGTGTCACAGTTTTTCAGCGTTACGAGTCCCAGGATATGGAGATTAGTTGATGATTTGAAATGAGAACCAAAACCCTCTTTATATAGACATAGATCCATATGAGTTTTATTCTTCCCTCTCAATGTAGGATAACTTACATATGTGCCATCAAGTCATTGGGCTTAAATTTCTTTTAGGCTGAAATCAAACAATTAAAAGCCCAAAAGGCCATAATTTCTAATTCACACAAATCCACAAAAATGTGGTCCAACAATGACCTACAATAATGGAAAGAGTAAACGGAAATCAATAATTTAAAATTAGCTTATTTTCGTTATTTTATTTTCTTAAAATAAATTGAAAATAATAAAATATACTATAGTCTAATTTTTTTTTTTTTTTTTGACATCCAATATTTCATATTTATTGCCAAGAAATTGTATGGGTTACATGATGTGTTCGAGTATTCTTAGCACTTCTATCTGTTTCGATTATAACTTATACTATAGTCTAATTAAAATAGAGATTACATATGATAATTATTTTCGGTGTTTTTTGTCACATGTTATTTAAAGTAAGCCCATTTGTCTATATGGGTTCCTTGAAAGCCCACTATATAATCCATCTGCTCCATTATACAATCCGGACTCTTCCGTGCACATTAGTTAACTAAGCTTAATTGCGCCATCAAAATAATGAACGTGAAGCACAGACTAACGTACGCCATCGAGGATACTAACGTGCGCGTTTTCCAGAAACTAAAGTACGCCCTTCCAAAAACTAATGTGCACGCACCCTGGCACTAATTTGCGCGCATTCCGAGCACAAATATGCGCGCATTCTGGGAACTAACATGCGCGCACCCTAGAAACGAACGTGTGCCAATCCAAGCATACTAACTTGCGCAAAATCAGCCGCCTAACATGCGCCCAATCTTTGTTTTCTTTTTGCTGTTAAATAACGTGCGCCTAATCTTTCATGATCATATCATAACTTCAGTATTTTTTCAATAACAAAATAAAATCATGAACCTGATATATGGTATGATTTTAAAGAAGCACTAGGTATCTTTCCCGCATCGGGGTTAATATTATATTTTATAACATAAATATTTAGATTTTCCCTATAAACTATATATATATATATAT
>KE151199.1:719338-729904 GCA_000411095.1 Aethionema arabicum
ATATATATCATGTTACGATATTATAGTTTTGGTAAAAAATTTAAATTTGAATAGTTTAATAATTTAATTTTTGTTTTTGATTATATTTTATCTCAAATATATGGGATGAGTAATGTTTTCTTATCAAGTTATGCATATATATAGAAAATATAAGAGGATAAGATTGACGTAGAATATATTTTTTGATTTATCCAAATAAATAAGATTTTAAAAAATAATTATGATTAGTATATTTAAAATTATATATTTAACAATCTAAACAATAATAAGAAAACTAATGAAGATGAACTAAGATTTATGATAAGATAATCAATTAAGCAAATAACACATATCTATATATATGATGTGTTTATCTTTGAAGAAGAGATATATATTATATAGTATATTTTAATTTTTAAATTATGTAACATAAAATCCTAACAATAAAATATTTAAATAAATTATAATAATTAAAAGCTAATAAATAATAATATTCATAAAGATAATATGATCAATTATAATATAGAAAAATAAATAAATATAACTTAAAAAAAATAACGGTCCAATATTTTTTTATAGTACTTAGTTTTCTAGTGGCACGGTCTACAAACTAACGTTGTCTTTAAAATCTCTTCTCAAATAATATATAGAGGATTATTAAATATAAAAATTCACGAAAAACATTTTCAATAATCTCAATTAAAGGATTTAATTTTAGTCTTAAGCAGTGTTTAGTAAAATACAAAATTATGAAAGGGCCATTAAATTGTTAGGTAAATACTATCAAATACTACTATAACCTCATTTAAATCAATTTTGAAGTGTTCGTTTTTTTAAAAGTGTTTTATCTACATATAAATATCATTTTTCTTAGAAGAATAACCAACTATGTAAAAGGATTTTTTAAACAAATTAATTTCTGGTTTGAATAAAGAATAATTAGCGATAATGATCCAATTATATTTTCATGTAATTATTATAACGTGTTTATGAAATTAACCATACACGCCATTTATGGATCACATATATGTGTATGAGTCATCATCACTTTTTTTAATCATTGCTAAACACCAAAACACTAAAACATTATCATTAGAGGAATAACAACTTTAATTAAAGCTAGTTGTTTGTATATACATATAATTTTTAATTAAAACTAGTCGTTCATCCGTGCAATATACATACAATTTTTCATAATATAAAATTAAGTATTTAATTAAATGTATACTAAAAATATGTTGCTACAATTATTTGGATAAATATATCAAAACTTTAGAGTTATATATATATATATATAATTTTTTTTTAAGTTAAGTATTGATTAGTTTACATAAAAGAGTTTTTGTCAAGTTTATATTTAAATTAATTATAATATAAATATAAATTAGGATATAATATATAGTTGAAATGCTAACAAAATGATAACTAGTGTTTATTCTTAAAATGATTAAATTCAAATATTGATTAAATCGAAAGCGTTTCTTTCTGAAGAAGAGCTTTATCGTGACATTTGATAATTCTTCGTTTCTTCGTTTCTTCTATTTATATATATACCAGTAATCGTTGGATCTTAACCAACTTACATGTATAGATAGAGTTGGCAAAACAAATTACTTTTTGTAATAGAATTTCAACAATACAATAAAAAAAGTTTTAAAATGTAAGATATTTTTCTAAATTGAATTAAGAAACAAATATTTCATAGTTTTTCATCTTTTTTGTTATCGTCTGAAATTATTGGTACGAAATATTGTATCACCATTTGATTTAATATTTCTTTTTTGTTAATTATCCTTGAATATCTTTTTATTTAAAGTTATAAATCAATTATTTTTATGAATTTGTTTAACTTTTAAACCCAATAAAAGAAATTCTCCTGCATCACAGGGTTAATACTAGTTTTCCTATAAATCATGAAAAAATTGAATGAAATACAACTTTATTTTTTAACACAAAAAAAACTTTATTTATTTTATATTATTGTATATTTATTTTATATATTTACTATTGTAATTAATGGGTCGTTTAAGTCCAATAAATAAAACTGGGTTATCAATTACAGCCCACTAATTGGGTTAAAAGACATTTATAAATCTCTACGTGTCATAAAAGAAAGAAATTCCACATAGGATATCATATATATATATACACACATACAGAAAGTTGTTACAACAAATTGGGGAAAAAGAAGATTTTCTCGAGAAAACAAGAAAAAAACAAATAAATTTTCTCGGGAAAATGTACAGAAATTGTGGAGGGACAGCTAGAAAATGGCTTCTCAAATCACTAAAACCAAAAACGCAAAAAGAAACTAAAAACAAAAAAGCTCAAAGGAAACAGTTTTCTTCTCTCTTTGGTAATGTAACCAAACAGAAACCTCTCCAATAGAAGCATCAATGGCTCTTATGTCTCTGTAGGTATAAAACCAGTTTTACCAACAGCTTTATCTTCTAAGATCAGTTTCTTGATGATTTACCCTTCAGAAATATTGCAGTTTTACCAATTAACACAGTATTGTTCTTTGTTCTTCACTTCTTCTAAAAAAGAATCTGAATACTAATCAGTAATAAGATCAGAAGATGAAGTTTGATTACAAACCTTGATCAATAACAGATTGTTTTCCTCTAATGGATTCAATAGCAGATTTCAAACTCTTCTCTGAAATCTGAAAATCTTTAAACAATTGCTTCCCAAATCGTTTATCATCAACAAAAGCAAGAACTAAATGTTCTACAGAGACATAAGAATCTCCTAACGGATGAAGCATTCCCTACAATGCTAATCTTCGACACCGGATATAGAATTGTTCCTACATTTTGATGATCCTGTAATAAAACTAGACTGTATGCTTGTAAATTAATTATGATTTGAATTCCTACAAGTTTTTAAGACAGTTATGCATATAGGTCTGTAGTTTTGTCTAACAAATTGAAATTAATGAGATATGTTAATATTTTGTTGCAGTTTTTAAACAAACTATGTTTAACTGGTAGAAATCTACCTATTTGTGAAATATTTCCTATTAAAACTCCGTCCTAATGTCTAATTGCAAATTGATGCTACAGGAAAGAGATATGCATTACTCTGTTCTGTCCTAATGTCTAATGGCTGTAACAAGAAAACTAAAAATGTACTTCACCTTGTCAATGTTCAATGTCGTTAGCTATTAGTGAGATTCCACATCACTTGAACACTTTAGAAGATAGAAAATTTCCAAGAACATTTTCATGCAACCCTGAGGAAAACAAGATTAGACAACAAAGTGGATTACATAAACCAATAGTAAATAAGTATACTTTAGAAATCTAATAAATCTCTTTAAACCATCCACTAAATGATCAATTGTTGTCACAAACTCAGAGGTTATTATGAATGATTACATCGAACATATTCTCACGATAAGAAGATTCTAACACCTTTTTCCCTTATCACTATATTACTCACAACCAAGTAAGTAGCACAATACTTCAATGTCTATGGACCATTTGTATACATAACGATACTTCATGAAACCTATTTTTTGCTATTTCTTTTAGAATAAAGTTTATGCTTTGCTTTACCAAGGTATATGCTAAGATTAAAGAATGACGAGGCAAGAAAAAAAACAATGACACTGTACCTAAGACTTCACTTTTTGCCACCTGGATAAGGCCCTAGAGTTCAACTTAGCAAAACATTTCCATGGTTTAAGCAGCTGAATTCCTGAACCATTCAATAAACATTGGAATCAAAAGATTAGTTTCTGCTAGAGCTTAATATCCACATGAATTTTACCACTAGATTGTCTTAAAATCTGTTCTTTTTGGACCACTTTAACTGACCTCATCCATCCACTGATCCCAGAAGTGCCTACTGCAGCAAGCTCTCAGACCACAAGAAAATTAGTCAGCAATTTGGTTTGTTCATGGAATCCAGCTGAATACGTCAAGTAAATAAATCGCAGATTTCCATGGCCTGTACATATTACTAGAATATCATCAACAAGGAAATTTGAAGTAGTAGAGTTCCCACTGGAATTTTCTTCAGGAAACTTAAAATGCAATAACAAGCACTTAAACTAAAATACTTAAGGATCTAGGAGCCAAATCAATGATAATAGTTAGTGATGTTATACCAAAAGTGAAAGTGCATAAAAGTGATTACCTTTTGCAAAAGTTTGCTGAACTTTTGCACTTTTCCACGTGTAGTTCTCACAGCCCTGCAAAGTGGAGAACCCATATAAAACCTACAATACAAGCTTTACGTGGTCCCTATACCCTTATTCTCTTTTTAGTCTTCGGCAGGAAAAAAAACAAATTTCTCCTTAATTGTAGATGATATTTGAATAAAATGATCATCTAAAGCACCAAAGCCTTGCTCAAATTATCCAATTACTCCTATGGATTAGACATCAAACAATGGCTAGCTAAAACATTTGTAAAGAAACCTATGATGTAAGGAACCTATTATCTTTTTCTTTAGAAATTAAATGATAACGGAACAGTTCCATAACATTTTACATTACATTCCTCAAAAAACCAGTAAATTCGACAAAGAGGAATTTGAAAGTTAAATACCAATTATCAAAAACAAAAAAAACTTTTAAAATTTCTATATCTTCCCTTACGGAACAGAAAATGAAAGAGTAAGAGATACGAAAAGTGTATCCTAGGACCAGCCTTTTATACAACAAACTCACTTTTCAGCCGCAGAGGCATAGAGTTGAAGTAAACCACATGAATTTGGCGACTACAGTGTCGAAGCATCCTGCGCTTTTTGGACCACAAAATAGGTATCATACATCCACTGAACTTAAAAGTGACTGGAGCAAGTACTCAAACCTAAAGAGTATATACACTATAGCTTCCAAATAATAAATAATTGTACTCCATCCACACAATAAAATTTGGCATGTCACTTCTAAGTAGTATGCATTAGATTTCTATGAAACATATACGGCTACCTTGCTACATACTTTGCTACTATGATGGTGATCATGAGAAAAACAATATTTCTACGAAACATATACGGCTACTTGATATAACTAACCTTGTTCTCCTTTGGACTCCAAGATGCTGTTCAGCTTGTGGCTCAGGTGCATCCTAATCTCTAGGCTCAAGACTAGAGGGCGGATCCAAATTGTGTCCTAGAGAATCCATCATGTCTACGTTTGCCATGTCAGCTTCCTAATACGAAAACACTTTCCAACAAACAAACCATTTCAAAATGTCAATTACCTAATGCCCTGTTTCATGAGTTTCTCTATCAATGTAAATCCAGTGCTTTGGTGATGACCCTGGTAGCTGAAACCTTACACGGGTAAACCTGAAGTAAAATTACAACCACACAATGTTAAAAACTAATATTCAACAGCATAACCTATTGTGGAGCCATAAAGATTCAAAAGTATCTAACTCTACTTCACTCCATCCGAAAATAGTAAAATGTAAAACGAAAATAGTAATTTTTATACGAAGAGACTAAATATGTGTCTGCAACACAATGACGTTAAGGGGAACACTTCCTCTTCAGAATCTCCTTGTGCCACGTGGCAAAACCTAAGCAACCTGTGGATAAGTCCCACCGAAAAATACATAGGAGGAGATTTTACACTTTGCACTTTGCACTTTACACTTTACACAGAGAGAGGCGTCCGTAAGTCTTGGTATGGCTTTTTTTCTCTATTGCCAAGATATATGAAATTGAAGTTTTTCCTAATAATTAATAATTCCAATAGCCACTGTGGCAACTGTGGTCCCTATACTTGAGCTTTTCTGAAAAACTCAGCCAAGCCACAAGGTCACCCATTACCTTTTATACCCCATCATCTCAAGTGTCAGCTCTCAGGATTCTATCTTTCCTCTGTTTATTCTCTTCCAGCAGATATAGCCTTAATTATTAGCCCCTTCCATCAGATACAATTTCCTACACCATTAGACTACTTCACTGAGTTATAATGTCAAAAGAAGAGAGTAACGACAGAGGTAGTGGAGAGACCAACCGGGCACGCGCCTGTGACACATGCCAGTCAGCTGCCTGCACCGTGTACTGCCAGGCTGATTCTGCCTACTTGTGCACGAGCTGTGATACTCAAGTTCATTCAGCCAACCGCGTTGCTTCCCGGCATGAACGTGTTCAGGTTTGCGAGTCATGTGAACGTGCCCCGGCTGCCTTTTTGTGTAAGGCAGACAACGCATCTCTATGCAGTGCTTGTGATTCAGAGGTTCATTCTGCAAACCCACTTGCTAGACGCCATCAGCGAATTCCAATTCAGCCAATATCTGGAAACTCTTGCAGCTCTATGGTCACTCACCAGCAAAGAGCGACAACAGAGAACAGACTGGTGGTGAGTAAAGAGGTAGCAGGTGAAGACGATAATGAAGATGACAGAGTCGCAGCTTCGTGGTTGTGCCCTGATACGGAGAGAAACAGTGACAATAACAATAACCAGAACAATGAGTTCTTATATGGTGAGGAGTATCTAGATCTTGTGGACTACAACTCGAGTATGGACTACAAATCGAGTATGGACTACACAAGTACAAGTCAATACAATCAACACCAACAAGACTGTGGCGTACCACAGACGAGCTACGGCGGAGATGGAGTTGTTCCTCTTCAATTCGAAGAATCAAAGGCCCCCCTGCGCCATGAGCAACAGAACTTTCAGTTAGATATCACATATGGCTCCTCAAGAAATCAATACAGCTACTATGATTCCCTAAATCATAACGTGAGTTTTTATATATTATGTTAGCGATTCAATTTGGCATCTTCCAAATAGGCAGTACGCTGCTTCTTTCATCAACAAATCCATGAACAGTTCATCTACAGTACATAAACTTTTTTGACCAGAAGTCTATAATAAAAAATTATGTTACCCTATGCATCGACTCTTTCTTTAGTCCTCTTACCAGGAGGATTGAGAATGGCTTTGTTTCTGTCATTAGGCACGCATTTTATCCATGGAAACTGGAGTTGTACCAGAGCCAACAGCCCCACATCCAAGAACACCCAAAGGGACTATAGACCAACTAACTGGTCCAATTCAGATGATAGCCCAACTCACTCCAATGGACAGGGAGGGCAGGCTCCTGAGATACAGAGAGAAGAAGAAGACAAGGAAATTTGAAAAGACAATAAGGTATGCCTCAAGGAAGGCATATGCAGAGATAAGACCAAGGATTAATGGCCGGTTTGCAAAGAGAAGAGAAACCGCAGCCGAGAACCAAGCGCTCTGCACAACACTAATGTCCGAGACAGGATATGGAATTGTTCCTTCATTCTGATACTTCTAGTCAAAAGTAAAAACTAGATTGCAAGCTGTAAAATTACATATGGTTTGATTTCTACAAGGTTTAACAAAGTTCTTGGCTTCAAGGGTCAATTTATTACCATAGGTACGCATATGAGTCTGTAGTTTTGTCAACTATTCTAATTAATGAAAACTAGTCCTTTTCAGCAGTAGTTAAACAACACTTCTCTGCCTTATACAATTCCACAATCTGTGAAATACACCTTCTAAGATATTGCCCTCACTCTAATTTTACACTGATTGTACAGATAGTGATATTCCTTTTTGTGTAGCTGCAATAAGAAAAGTAAATGCAGGTTTCACATACTAAATGGGCGGTGTCAAGGTTCATAATTGATAGCTTTACAGATCATATGAACACTTGGTAAACTGCAGAATCATAAAGATAATGGAATAATTCAGCAATTAAGCAGAATTTATCAATTCCAAATTTCTAGGTAATCACGATTTACATCAAAAAAACTCTGTCATTCCGCAAAATCAATGGCCATAGAAAATATACCCTAAAGTTTCAAAAAATCAAGTAATTAGTGCTTATTATATTATGTCATTCCAATCCACAAATTTACTTCATCTTCCATGAATCCACAAATATAATGTTAACATAATGGACATTGCAGGTGATTGCAGTAGGAATATTCAATACCGCTTGCTTATCGTATATATCACTCAAAATATGTAAAAGCATATGGTCCCTTCATGTATGCAAAGATGCTTATATCATGAAACCTATCTCACTCTTATCTTTTAGAATAAAGGGGTATGTATACCTCACTTTTACAAGGTATATGAAGCAAGGGAAAAAACGTGAGATTGTAACTAAGGATTCTTTTTTGCCACTATAGAGCTCAACTTATCTATCACTAGCATACATCCACAATTGCACGGTTAAGAAATGTGTTCTTCATGTACCAATCGATTAACATTGCAAAAAACAAAACAAAAAGCTCGCTTTACCACATGGTATCAGCCAAAGATCTGAGAACGATGTTAATGCGCCAAACAAAACCTATAACTTTCATATAGTAAGAACAAAAAACACTTAGTTATCTAGTGAAGAAATAGCAACCTAGTAAGAATTGAGTGGATAATAATATCTAGTGATGGATTCTAGTCCTATGAAAAGTGCATAAAACTGACGACCTTTTGCAAAAGATTGCTGCACTTTTTGCACTTTTACATATATCTAAGGATATTTCAGATTGTTTTGACAGCCATGGAAATTGATCCAAAACTTATAACCACAAGCTTTACATGGTCCTTGGGACCTCGTGCGATGCTCACCCTCAGAAAACAAAAAGGCTTTCATATTTATTCTAAAAGACAGAAAATGTCTGCATCTACTGCATGAATGGATAAGAAAATCTTACAAATAATTGATACTGTGATAGCATGCTGTATCAGATTCTTCTATTGCTTCCGGCACCACATAGACACAAGTTTCATGTTATGTGGGGCTATACACTAGGGAGAAGTTTCTAACCATCATTAAAATAGATTCACGGATTCGCAAACAATCTTTCTTTGAACCACAAATGGAACAGACCAACGCAGATGGCTCATCATGAACTATAACCACTTTAAATTCTCCATTCTACTTTCCAGTCTGAGTTCTGTCAGTGTTATTTAGTTTACCAGAGAAAGGCTTCTAATGAATTGATAGCCATCTTAAGTATTAAGCCTAGATGACACAAATATATCCAATTTCTACTACTGTATAGACAGAACACTATGGCAGGATCTGCTGCACTTATGTTAACTTATCTGTGGAACTTAAAATCCTTCTTTCAATGACCATGAAACATTTCATAGCATTTCTCAATGCCACCCAGAAACCCAGTAAACAGATGAAAGAACCTAATGAAAGGTAACGAGATATGAAAAGTGCATCATAGGACCAGAACAAGTCCAGCTCTAACTTCTGAAATTGCCTTTGTCATCCTAAAGACAAGCCCTGAAAATTTCCACACCAGATCCTAGAGACATCCAAAACCCTAATCTTCAAATAAAAAATGTTAAAATCAAACACTGTGAAACCAGAGGGTACTCTAAGAGAACTTGGTTTTACACATGCAATCCAAACATTCATACATCCAAAACAAAACAAAAAAAAATCTCCGGTCAACAAACGAAGTTTCGAGGAATCCACAATTAGAAGATCTCCAAAATCCCCAATCTATAAATCTTCACAATCTAAATACGCCTTAAACCCCAATTCCATATTCAACAAACTAATCAATGGAGCAATTGCGTAACGGTTTAGCTAAATTTTATCCAAAATCATCCGTGGAATGATAACGACAGGTTAAGATTTAACGGATTTACCAGAATCTGGATTGGGAATGAAACACCACGAATTTGAACAGAGATTTTCCCTCCGAAGTCCGAACAAAACAACCCCGACGGTAACTAACGAGGATCATACGGAAAGTTTCAATGAAGTGTCATATGTTAAAGGCCCTTAGATATATGTAAGCCCAAAGAGCCCATAAAAGGCCCAGTTCAAGGCCCACTTAGTTCAGAAATACTATACTGAAACCATTTTTACAATTTTATTTATGTAACTCTAAAGATAATCAAATATTTAAAATAAATGTGTATTCATCTAATTAGCTCACATAATACATTCCAATATATATACTACATTTACACATTCTAACATACTCTTTATAGTTGTTATTCTTGATAATTACTTAATTAATAATATTTTTTTAGGTGTATATGGTTTATTTTATTATCAATTTGGTAAAAAAGAAAAAGTAATAGTATTAAGATATTTGCATGATATAATACATGATTATTTATAATCAATATACAATCTAGTAAATTATAAGACGAAGATAAAAACAAAAACCAAATTAAACCGATGAATATTATCATTTTTCCAATTTGTTTTTTAGTAGAGTTCTGTTTATTAGATTGTATATACATGATTATTTTCAATGATCATAAAACTTATAAATCCCATCACGGAGGCACTTCTTCCGGTTCGTGGAAGCACCGATAGAGGCACCTCCCCCGCTCACGGAGACACCTCCAACACGAGGAAGCACCTCCCCCTCCCTTGGAGACACCTCCCCCAATTCTCAGAGGCACCTCCCCCCACAGAAGCATCCCCTGGCTCGTGGGGGCACCTCTCCCCGCAGCTCACGGAGGCACCTTCCCCACAGAGGCACCTACCCCCGCAGAGAACCTCCCCCGACCCACAGAGCACCTCCCCTGACTCGCAAAGGCACATCCCTCCCCTTTGAGACACCTTCCCCACGGGCCCGACACCTCCCCACGGAGGCACT
>KE151199.1:749884-766238 GCA_000411095.1 Aethionema arabicum
GAATCAATGTTTGTGTGTTGTTAAGCATGCTCAAGACACTGGAAAGATACCAGAAATGCAGCTATGGTTCCATTGAAGTCAACAACAGACCTGCCAAAGAACTTGAGGTTTCAAACTATTTCAATCTTTTCTCACCCCAATTTTGATCAATTTCTTGAGATTTTAATTTAGATCCCAAGAAAGATCCTTAAAAATCTTGTTTCTTTTCTTGCAATTACAGAACAGTTACAGGGAGTATCTGAAACTTAAGGGTAGATATGACAATCTCCAGCGTCAGCAGAGGTATATATACATATATATACACAATAACTGTTCATATAGATTCTCTTATATGAGTGTGTGTTGCTGCAGAAATCTTCTTGGGGAGGATTTAGGACCTTTGAATTCAAAAGAATTAGAACAGCTTGAGCGTCAACTAGATGGATCTCTAAAGCAAGTTCGCTCCATTAAAGTAATAATGAGAGATTTTGATGTCTGAAAAATGCATTGTTGTTTGATGATATTTGATTTTGTTATATGTTTATGTTGCAGACACAGTGCATGCTTGATCAGCTTTCTGATCTTCAAAGTAAAGAGCAAATGTTACTTGAAGCCAATAGAGCTTTATCAATGAAGGTAAGTAATCTCAGATACCCAAAATTTAGATTTCAATTTCAAGATCTCAGAATCTTCTAATGTATCCAAAAATTGTTAATTTCAGTTAGATGATATGATTGGGGTAAGAAATCAAAATCAGCATATGGGAGGAGGATGGGATGGTAATGATCAACAAAATGTTTCTTATGCTCATCAAAATCAATCTCAAGGACTATATCAAGCTTTTGAATGTAACCCCACTCTCCAAATTGGGTAAAAAATCTGAAATTCATGACCTTTTAATTCATCAATGGTGTGTTATGATGATGTTATGATGATGATGATGATGATGCCACAGGTATGACAATCAGGTATGTAATTCAGAGCAAATGACTGGACCAACACAAGAACAGCAGCAGCAGCAACAGCAAGGAAATGGTTACATACCAGGATGGATGCTTTAAGTTTATGACAGGTACTTTAATGGCGTCAAAGATCAGTAATCAAAGAACTCATAAAGTATAGACATAAGTGGCTATATATATTATATATATGCTGTATAATGAATGGCCTTGAGGATCTTGGGGGAAACTTCTTATATATTATATGTGTAAAACTTGTTAAAACACTGACCTTGATATGATTAATCTCTAGATTTATCAGAAATCTTTGCCAAAGTTAGAAACATTTGCAGATTTCATAAAAGGGTTAAGTGATTTATACAAAATCATATGGAGAAAAAACACATGAGATACTTGTGTTCTGTTGTTTCCTTATAACTCCATAAGATAGCTGTGCAGAGAGACGTTTCCTCTTTTCTCCATTACATGTTTATGCCATTTTTTAACTGAACAATATTCACAGATCAAAGCAATTTACACATCTCTGTGTTGCCGCCTTGTCAATCTTCGGTTTAGACAGTACAAGACAGGCTTAATGGTATTATGGTGTTTCATTGAACTCCATCACCTGTACAAATCAGACGAAAACATAGCTTAGGGATATGAATCTTTAAGAAACTATTACTGACAAAACAAAACAAAGCAAAAATGTTCTACGTTTCAGGAGAAGTGAGCTCAATTCAATGACAAAACACTACCAATTCTAAGTTTCAGGAACAAATTAAGAGCTCAATTCAATGACAAAACAAAGCAAATGTTCTAAGTTACAGGAAAATTGAGTTCAATTCAATGTTAAGACAAAGCAAATGTTCTAAGTTTCAGGAAAATTGAGCTCAATTCAGTGAAAAACCAAAACATGTGTTCTAAGTTTCCGGAAAAATGAGCTCAAAACAAAGCAAATGTTCTAAGTTTCCGGAAAAATGAGCTCAATTCAATGACAAAACACCGCAAATGTTCCAAGGTTTAGGAAAAGTGAGCTCAATTCTCCAATCAATTGTTCTGATGATCACACATCTAAATTAAGCAAGATGTTGTTAGCGGCAAAGATTTATCAGTTTTTTTGCTATGGCTTGAAAGAACACGAAAGATGCGTTACCTTTCCACAAACAGGACAGTTTTCACTTCTCTCCATCCATTCATAAATGCAACCAAGGTGAAAATGATGAGAACACTTTGTAACAATCTTAGGATTCTCTGAGTTATACTCTGCAGAATCCAAAAACAAGACAACACTAAGCTTCAAATCCATCATTAACCAGTGAGAAAACGGCGTAGAAGATTACCTTCAAGACATGTTGGACAGACATCTTCATCATCAGAGAATATAAACATATTTTCAGTACCAGAAAGCATAGTTTTCGACTTAAGAACTCTACGAGAAGATTTATTCGAAAACTCTTCTTTAAAATCTTCACCATAGATTTGCTTATTACCCCATTTACTTCCTTCAAAAGATTCAGAATCTCCATCACTATCGCTTCTTAACGGTTCAGATTCTTCATGTGAATGACTTGAACCCTTCTCGCGTCTTGACACAAGTGAATCACGCCGTGATCTAAAGTAACCAGGATCAGCATCATAAGGAAGAGGCCTTGGAGTAGAATGGAATGAGTTAGACATAAAGTTATCATAAGAAGTAGAAGAAGTTATTGATGTAGTAACTTGAAGAGTAGATGGAAGAGAACGGATTTCTCCTCTTCGGAATATCGACATATACTGCAAAAAAAACAAGTAAAAACAGATCAAACTTGCAAATTCAGTGATCTAATTTTAGTAACTATGGGCTGTAGAGTAGACAATGTAACCAGAAACATACCAGATACAGGAAGTTTTGGACAAGACACCTTGGACATGGGCAGTTTCTATTTACAGAACTACTTGAATTCGTGTAATCTTCGTAGTCTTCAACCCGGAAACAAGAAGAAACACATCCCATCTTTGCTCCTCGTTTCTTACAATTTCAATTTCAATGTGTTTCAAGAACTTGCAAGCCAATTGCTTAAGTGTGTACACAAATGTTGAAGCTCCCTGTTCAATAACAAAGCCAAAGTCAATTCTGAAAACTTTCAGAAATTTTCTCAACCTTCATCAAGAAATACACAAAATCTACAAAAACTTAGCCAGAAATCTGTTTTATTTTGTCAATTCACCAGAAGAATGATATGAAAACTCTTCATATACATCCAAAATTCAACACAACAAGATATACAAAGATTCATTTAGGTTTCTAGCAAGAACTTGATAAACACTGATACAAGTAAAGTATTTCAAATAAGGAGAGATTCCCAGCAACATACATCAGACAAATTTGTTACTTGATTATTTAGGGCAAAAAAAGGGGAAATTTTGGTCAAAGAGCAATGCAAACAAATTAACGAATTCAAAACCTAATTTAGGTAAAAAATCCGTAACAAACACAATCAAATAGGAACATCTAATAAACACAACAAACTAACGAAACCCTAATTGAGATTAATCAAAACCCAATTGTGATTAGGGTTAAACAGAGTGAATCAACAGCAAAAACAACGAAATTTGACCAGAGAATAACCAAAAAAAAACTGAGATTGTTCCGATCAGAAGAGATATCGAGTGAAATTATTACCTTCTACCGAAATTGGGAATTGAAACTGAAATTTGGGTTTAGGGTTTTCGATTTCTCAGGAGTCGACCGATGAAATTTCTAGTAACTTTTTTAAACAACTCGAATTAACTTTGTTTGCAGATTCGCACGAAACCCCAAACGTGAAGTTCGAAGAATTTCTTAACTTTAATTGGGGAAAAAAAAGATAAAAACAAAATTGAGGAGCAGTGTGATGATGATGAAGATGGTGATGAAGTTGGTGTGAAGGTGGGTGGATGTTGCTGCTCTTTTGCTAATGGAGTTTTTAGATTTTAAATCACAATTAGTTTTTTTAAATTAATTAAAGTTACTATATACTTATAATAATCAATTAACGAATAATTTATTAAATAAACTTAAATTAATGAAATAAGACTTTTCTATCAAAATATACTTTATAATACTTTTTTTTAGTTATGGTTTTGAATAATCTTATAAATATAAAAACAAGATTTGACTGATTACTAAATTAATAAATATTTTCTTGATTCAATTTTATGGACTAACATAATTATTAAAATAAATGAATGAATATTCTTCTTATCTTTTAAATAAAACTAGATTGAACCCGTGCATTAGCACGGGTAANAAAAATTTTAATCGTGTATTAATGCAAAAATAATAATTGAAAAACTATATTTAATATATAAAGTATTTATGTTGATCAAATTTTTATAATTTTTAAATTATATATTTTATTTCATATAAAAAAAATATTTTCCGATAAAATTAATATTTATTTGATTAAATTAAGGAAAAGTTATTTTTGAGTTATTGTTTTTTCATATATCAAAAAACAATTTATGATCACTATTAGTTTTTTTTAATACAAAATAATGTTAACAAAAAATATAATTGTTTATAAAAGATTATCATCATAATTATTGACAAACATAAAATAATATATAAGTTTTTTTTTGAAACCTACCAAATTTGTTTACTGAATTCCTATTTCTTCATCTCCAATTATTTGTATGAAAAACACCTAGAAGCTCATAAAAAATTATGTTAGTGTTACCTTTATTATATTCAATATAAGAAATAAGATGCATACAAAAATATGTGAAAAACTAAGAGAAGTAAGAAAAAAACCTACCGATAATTTTTTAGGGATAAATCTATGTTTCCTCACTTGAAGTTCTATGAGTGAACTATGAAGATGACTGAAAATTAAATAAAAAATATGTTAGTGTTGTTGTAAAAGTAAAGCGTAAATAAAATGTTAAAAAAACTTGGATGAGATGAAGATATATAAAGAAATTATAAAGAATTTTGTTTAGATTTTTAGGAAGATTTAAAGGAATTTTGTTTCGATTTTATTGATATTTTTTTTGTTGACATTATAAAATAAACGATACTATGTTATGAATTTTGTTGTTAGGATTTAATCTTAGATAAGTATAAACTTTGAAAAGAAAAATTAATTTGTTCCGATTTCTTTTCAAAATTTAAAATATAAAATTCAAAATATTAAATTTAGATATAAAATTATTTAATATTACATAAAATTTTTTCAAAAATTGTTAATAAAATTTTTTTGAATAAAATTTAAAATAAATAGAAAATTGTGCAAAAAATTGTGAGCTTGACACCTCGGAGAGAAGACTTCTCTTTTACTATAATTAGATTTGGGTTCAAGATTGAAAATAAGTATTTATTTATTTTTTAAATCACTTTTGTGATTTTATATTTATTTTAAGAATTTGAAGTAGCTTTAAGAATAAATCATGGACGGTCTCAATTCCATTGCATATAATATAGGCTTTCTCTTAAACTTTCAGGCATAAATAATACTAATTAATTACTTTATTTTAACTTTTAATATAGAATTAGAAGTTTCGAATATGCCCAGTCCAAATTATTATAGTTATAAAAAACTTAAATTAATTACTCTTTGACTCTGTATTATTAGGAAACCAAATAATTAGGTGTTTGTTAATAGGCGGACAAAAGAAATATTAATTAAATAAAAAAATAATTCATATGGGCTTTATCTTTAATAAGCCCATATACAATACTAAACTTTAAACTAAAATTTGGGCCTGTTTAAAATCGGCCATTTTTATTATATAATTCGTATATACAAAATTAATTATTAAATTCAATATATTTGCCAGAAGCCTCTTTGCATTTATTTTGTTAAAATATTAAAGATATAATAATATTATATACAGAAATGTGGATAAAATTTCATGTATAATTCTCGTGAATTGGTGGTGGATTTTAACTTATACGGCGTTTTGTATAAAAATAAAAAAAGAAAGAATTTACTCCATTAAATTATTTTTGTAATTTTATTGAGTAATATATACAAACATAATTAAAAAGAATTGGGAGTATATGATTGTGTGGATATGTTTAGTGTCTCGTGACTCTAACCTGTCTTCATTTCCACCTATCACTTTCTTAAATTCCATGTTTTGTTTCCTCATTAATTTTATTTAATTACTTACACTTTAACTATTATTATTAATTGTTCTCTATTTCATTTGAATGAAACTAAATGTATGATTTTTAAAATATTTTCTTTAATTATTGTAAAGTTTTTATATATATAGATAAAAGTTAATAACTACTACAAAATTCATATAAGCTATTAGAAAATCAAGACAAAACCATAGTTTTAACCATTTCATAGATCATTAAATCATTAAACTAAACCAAAATGTATACTTTCTCTTGTTCAATTTAATTGAAGTTTAAGAGAGATTTTTTTTTTCCAAATTAAGTGATATTTTCATTTTTTTTAGAAACAAATTATCATTAATTGATATCTTTACCCTTGTTTTTATATGTATTCAGTTTTGGTCAAAAAGCTCAAAACTCAAAATAAGTAAAGTTATATAATATGTGTAATTTTATATATTTCACTTAATTGTTATGCAAAACTCTTCAAATTCAATTAAATTGAAACATAAGAAGTATTTTCATTCTTACGTATTCTTTTTGTCACCCTAAATTAAAACATTATATAATATGGTACGTACTTTTCTATTTAAAGTTGCTATAAATCATTACAAAAATACATGATTTCAACTTTCTACTACATACTTATTACATCATTAATTCATTGATATAAAAACACACAAAACTTTACATTAATTACATATATCTTACAATCTAACAATCACTTTAAGTTTAAATTATACCATAAATTTGATATAGTAACTCAAAAAAATCCAAAAAAACAATGACAACAAAACTGAATTTCACAAAACTTATAATTGAATGAATTTGGAAAATAGACAAAAGAACGTGAACTGAAAAAACTCTTTTTGTCTCTTTTCTCAAACTTTTTAGCTGTAGAGAGAGAAAGAAGAGAGAGAAGAGTCACAAGATTGATAGATTAGTGTATCTTTTGTAGTTTGGGAACTACACCACTTGTACAAATCTTCATGACTCACATAAAGAGATAAGCTTCTTCATTTTTTTTCTATATAAATCCTAAATTTATCTCAATTTTTCATTACAAGAAAATGGAGATAACAAAATTGACTTTTATTCTCATAGTTTTCTTGGCAATCTCCATTAATGGAGTTTTATCTACACAACAACTTACAAAGAAAACAGCAGCAATTGTGGTTGGAACTGTTTATTGTGACACTTGTTTTAATAACCAATTCTCTAAACCAACCAATCACTTCATTCCAGGTTTTTTATATACACTAATTTTTATTGTATTATTTGTTAGTACATATTTGGTACTCATAATTAGTTTCTCAAAATTTTCCACAAATTTTGGAAAAATGTGTTTCAATCGTTCTTTATTTTCTTTCATTAAAAATGAAAAAAATGAAAATTGATTGTTTAAATTTAAAGAATTACTATTCACATTCTTCCTTTTTTTAACTAACAATGAATATCACGTAGAAGAGTTATTATTCACTTTCAGAATAGATTTTAGATGAAAAAAAACCATTATTAGAATGATATTTTTTCATTTAAGTTTATATATTTATTAAATTAAAGAGAATATTTATTGACTTGAGTTAATTAAAATTGTGATACAAGGGTTCTATTTATAGAACAACTAAAAAGTAGAATCAAGAAACTTAAGAAATGAAGAACATGTATCTAATAAAATTTAAGAATTTTCATATTTTGAAGAAAAATTTGAAGATTACTATGAATATCTCCGATAATTTTTCATTTTGTCGAAATTGTTTTTGAAATAAAGAGTAAATAGTAAATTTTCAAAAACTTACTATTTTTCAAATTTGAAAGAGTAAATTTTTGAAGAACAAGAAAAATAAAAATTACCGTTAAAGATTATATTTTTGTTTCTTATCTTCAAATTTTTATAATTTTCGTATTAAAAGAAAAATCTGAATTCAGCTAAAAAAAAATAAAAGAAGAATCTGAAGAAAAGCTACTAGACATGGTCTTAATGATTAATGTTCAATTTTGGTTAACCGGTTAATTTTGGTTTAAACCGGTTTAATAAACCAATACTGAATCCATTTTATCTTGTGTGTTGCAGGTGCTTTAGTTGCAGTGGAATGTATTGATGAGAATTCAAAATTAAGTTTTAGAGAAGAAGTTAAAACTGACAAAAATGGCGAATTCAAAGCTAAGCTTCCTTTCTACGTAAGCAAACATGTCAAAAGAATCAAAAGATGTTCTGTCAAATTACTCAGTAGCTCACAACCTTACTGTTCCATAGCTGCTTCAACTATTTCTTCTTCTTTTAAACGATTGAAATCCAAAAATCCTGAGAAATTTAGGGTTTTCTCTGCTGGTTTTTTCACTTTTAAACCTCAAAATCAACCTCAGATTTGTAGTCAAAAACCGATTAATCCTTCTTTACCTGATCCTGCGTTTCCTCCGGCGATTAAAGATCCGGTTCCAGATCCTTCACCTCTACCGATTCTTCCTCCGATTTCGGATTTGCCGATTCCGAAGCTTCCTCCGATTCTTCCTCCATCACCTGCGCAACCGATTTCGTTACGGGAGAAGAAACCCGAGGTTTTGAATCCCGATGTTTTTAATCCGTTAGATCCGTTGAATCCGCTAAATCCTCTTCCGCCAAATCCGTTAAATCCGCCATCGATTGTACCTCCGATTCCGTTGATTCCTTCGCCTCCTACACTTCCACTTCCTCCGCTACCGTTTCAACCTCCTCCTTCCACTGTAATTCCTCCTGTTCCGGCGATTCCGGCGATTCCAGGGATTCCGGCGATTCCAGGGATTCCGGGAATTCCAGGGATTCCGGGGATTCCGGGGGTTCCGGGAGTTCCGGTGATTCCGACTGTTCCGACTGTTCCGACGATCCCGACTGTTCCGACGATCCCGACGATTCCGACGATTCCTGTGATAAATCCGCCTTCGCCGCCACCACAATCGGTTTTACCTTTCCCGCCAATATTCCCTGGAATCCCTCCGGTTACACCTTCTGGTAACCCTAAGCCCTAATTTAGTAATTTAACAATCTTTTGATTTCGAAATTATGTAATTTTTTTTTCACTTTTATAGTTTACTTTGTTTGTATTTTTATTTGTCTCTTTTGTTGTAATTTTAAATAAATTAATGTTACTAAATGAGTTTCCTACTATGATTAATTGTATTTTTATAATATAAATGTAAATTTATATCATGTTTAAAAACTATAATTTTATTTATTGTAGACAAATTTAATATACAACTTCAACTTTTAATTAAGCTACTGAAGTTAAATTAAAAAAAATTAAGCTACAATTTGGATCAATTGGATCGATTTATATTATATAATCCCATATTCGAGTAGAAAATAACAATAAGGCTACCGATAATAAATAACTAAAAGTATAGTACCTCAAAAGCAAAAGATTTAAAATACAGTTAGACTATTTTGTAATAATGAAAATAATAGGCCCATTTTGTAACGTTGTAAGAAGTTAAAGGACGTTTTTGGAAACTATTACTATATATAAATGTAGATCTAATCTTTACCAAACTCAAATTCGATTCTCCGATCAGCTATGGCGGAGAAGTCAATGCGAAACGCTAATTCTGATTTCGTCGGAGAGAATCAGACATTTAAGGTTCGAAGATTGGAGATCACCGATAAGAGAAAGGGCTTCATCGAGCTTCTAGGTCAGCTCACAGTCACCGGATCAATCACCGACGAGGAATTCGATCGACGATTCGAGGAGATCAGCTCATACGGAGACGATCACGTGATCTGCGTGATCGAGGATGAGGTATCAGGGAAGATTATAGCAACAGGAAGCGTGATGATAGAGAAGAAATTCATAAGGAATTGTGGAAAATCTGGGCATATTGAAGACGTGGTTGTTGATTTAGGGTTTCGTGGGAGAGATTTGGGGAAAAAAGTGATCGAGTTTCTGATTGATCATTCTCAATCAATGGATTGTTACAAGGTAATACTTAATTGCAGTGGTGAAAATAAAGTATTCTACGAAAAATCAGGGTTTTTTGAAAGAGGAATTCAAATGGCTAAATACTTCATTTAAAGTTTCTGAATAGATCTCAGATTTGTTTCAAACTCTGCAATTTAGCTAATGATACAATGATTCTGCAATGATCCATTGATATGTTCTTGAGTTGTTGAATAAGAGTTTAAGATAAATCTCCACCACTTGATTGCCATAGATTGATGATATCAGTAGCTTGATTAAGGAGGAAGACGCGATGAAGTTCAGAGATCCATGGCTTGGATTCTAGTAAAGCTTTGAGTTCTTCCCAAGCATCTTTTCTAGGCCAGAAGTAGTAAGGACTTAGTGGGATTGATCCAAAGCCTGGAATCATTTGATCTAATGCAACTCCTATGTCCTTTTGCATCCATATAAACTTTAGTACTATTCTTGGTTTCTCTAGTGGTTTCACTACCACACGCAGCTTCTTCTGCAATGGAAGATAAGAAGCATCAGTTGCAGATAAGAAGAAGAAACCGGGCTTTTCATATATATTCACCAGCACATGCAGCTTCTTATGTACTGAGATCAGACCGATCAAATAGAGACAAGAAACTTCAAATCAAGTTCACAGATTTGAAGAAACAAGATTAGAACCTTAGGTTATATCCACAAGTTCAAAATCAGATCAGAGCAAGATTAGAGAAGTTTGGACTGACCAAACCCATCAAATGTAGACAAGAACTTATGGTTTGAGTTTGTGGATAAGAAGACGATACTAAGCTAGCCTTACAAATCAAGAATCAAGCAACATAAAGGAGGTTTCACTATCACTACACAGGTTATTCTGCAAGTAAGAAACGAGCAAGAATCCACCAAAGTTTGCTCTAAAACCACAAATTCAAAGTTTCAGAATCAACAGTGACGCAACATAAGGGAGATTAAATACAGAGGCTATGTGTTTATATATGCTTCTTTAGGTTTAGGACATGGAAATGTAAACATACATTAGCTTTGGTGCATATGCTGTGTTCAAACATAGCTATCAATGGAAGACATTGTAAATCATTTGTTTATTCATGGAAAAGTTACAGTCATACAAGAGCTGAGTAGTATAAGCATCTTCGTTTCCACTTTTTCCTACATTTTCTCGGGAAAACAGACATTCACATCACAAAACCGCTGCAAATTTGTTGAGCTAGCTAAAACCCTAAAAAAAATTTCAAGAAAATTATCGCGACGAGGACTAACCTTTTCGAGAGATGGAGATTCAGATGCTTGTGAATCATAATACACATTAGGATCGGAGGAGGAAGATGCACAAATTCTCCTATTAACAGTGGAGAATCTCGACGAAATTTGACCACGATTCCAAATAGAGTACGAAATCGATGGTTGAGTAGAGGAACTGAGCTTCGTCGTTAGAGAGACGTTAACCAAAGGTTTCAGAGAGAGATTCGGAGAAGTTGAAGCTACTCTAATCCCCAAAGACGTATTATAATTTAATTGAACCGCCATTTTTGCTGCCTTTGAAACTTCTCCGCGAAATGGCGAGAGAATACAGAAGCTTTAACAACTTCCGGGTCGGGCGGGTCTAGTGGGCCGGGTCGGGCGGTTCTAGAGGGCCGGGTCGGGCGTATCTAGTGGGCCGGGTCAGGAGGGTCGGGCGGGTCTGGTGGACCGGGTCGGGTTAAATTTTGAGTGAGGTTTTGTGTTTTATTTCATTTTTTTTTTCGCAAGTGTTTTATTTCATTAAAGCTGCATTTGTATTTTATGCTGCCAAATAATAGATTTTAAGCTCTTTTTATATAAGATAATTAACTTATAAAGATTAACGATTTAAAAAAAAAAAAATCCTCTGGTTACCAAAAATACAAATTATATAAATATAATAAAGTAAACCATAAACAAATAATAATAAGTAATCAAAAGAAGATCCAAACTTTCACAATTTTTTGTCTCGAGTTTAAGCAATGATATCATAATCATCCAATTTATCATTGTATTCAAGCACCTTTCTTTTAATCTTAGAAGAATCAACCCAAGTGATGAAATCTTCCATGTTTCTCGTTACTAAGAAAGCTGGATCAGTAACTGTGTCTGGTCCAACACGGATATGTCCTTGTTCTATGTATGTTACTGCTTCTTTCAAGTGTTGTGCATACTTCAAGTGAACCAATACAGTAGATAGCCTACGCCTGCACCAAACACCAACCAAACATAAGGACCGAACCGGACCGGACCAGAGACCACCAAAACAAGATCTCACCAAGCAGAACTCAGCATCAAAGCTTACCTACAGAAGGATGATGTTGATAATCTATCAGTTAAAGCCAAGCTTTTCCTTGTTGGTATCACGCCCATGTTATATCTGCAGTTTCGATATAATACAAAAGAAACATAAGCCATTCAATCACAGAGAGATATGGTACTATGCTTGCTTGAACCAAGTAGAAAACAGTTCCTAGCAATCTACAGAAGTTGACCCGAGTATATGCATAAGCAGATAGTTCTATGCAGAAGCTAATGAAGAACAGCTTTTTGATTCTCTAAGGTAGTAGGTTAACCACTGGAGATTATGAAACGAGTTTCTCGTAGTGTCTATACACTATACAGCAACTTGGTTCTACATAGAAGCTTACTAAGAAAAACTTATGTTAAAACCCTCAAATTTATAAACAGGTTTTTGATCTCTAAAGTGGTAGTTAGCAAGAAAATGATACTCAACCTCTCTGGAGATTTCAAACGAGGTTCTTAGTATCTATATACAGTAACTTAAATTCATCTGTATCTAAGATTTTAACCAAAAAACACCAGATGTCTATTAGATGATCTCCCTGGTTATACTATAAGCAAAATACAGGGAAGATCGGCGTAAATGCTGCAAAACTAAGTTGAATTGCTTGTTCAAGTGATTAAGAATCTAAAGGAAACAGAGAGACATTGCTTTAGAACTGTATACAGTGATGAATAAACTCACAGCTTATGGAGAACAACTTAAATTCATCTGTCTCTAAGATTTTAACCAGAAAAAAGACGCCAGATGTCTATTAGATGATCTCCCTAGTTTATACTATAGGCAAAGGACAGGGAATATCGATCTAAATGCTGCAAAAACTAAGATGAATTGTTTGTGCAAGTGATTAAGAAACTAAAGGAATTAGGAAACAAAGAGCAATTGGTTTAGAACTGTACACAGTGATGAATAAACTCACAGTTTATCCAAAAGCATATCAGTCATTTGAATCCGAAAAGGATCTGCTGGATCCATTTGTTTCATTATGTTCGTCAGTTTCTGAACCATCCTACACAATCCTGAATATCTGCACAAATTCAGTTACAAGAATCAGTGAAATCATAGTTCATCACCACAAATCATATGCTAGAATCGAACAAATCCCTAAATCTAGAAGAGATATATAAGTAGAAACTGTATCTTTGGGAATAAATTAAAATCAGCTAAATATTTACGAACTTTTTGTAATCGTCACGACCACCAATGCGATATCGCTGCATAATCTGAACTTCTCGATGTCCACCTTCTCTTTTCCATTCTAAGAAATTCGATTTCTTCAGAAGCTTATTCTCGTGAAACTTGAGTTTCCTCATTACGTCTTACCCGGTTCTATACAGAAAATTAGGGTTTATACTACATCACAATCAACTCCAAGCAACAATTAGATCTCATCTAATTCCAATTAAATCCCAGATAATCTAGATCAAACAGTTTCCGCAGTAAAACAGAAAACAGCTAGGACTTATCAATCTCCATGATTTTGAACTAAGAGGCAAAAAATCAAAGAAGCTTACCTAGCTGAGCGAGATAGAGAGAGAAATCGGCGCAGAAGAAGAACAACAAACTACCGCGAAGGGTTTTTTCAGGGTTTAAGTGTTATAATTTATTTTTATATTTTTATATAAAATAAATAAAAGGGTAGTGATATAATTTATTTACTTGTTTATTTAACTATTGTTATAACCTTTTTTTAATTATAGTATACAGGAGTGTTATGATTTCATTTTTATTTATTTTTTACTTTTTAGATAAATAAAAAAAAACTAGTGCTATTATTTTATTTTTGATTTTGAAAATTTTTAAAATCTAATAGTTAAATAATTGGATATTTACATATACACGCATAAGCTTCATATTAATTATTTACGTTTTCTTTACAAAATTTGATTTTTCAATTTCAGGAAAAACATAAAAACAACGTCTTAGTTGTTGTTTTTTCTTAATTTTGAATAGTTCTTACATAGAATAAATATAGCAATAAAAAAAATTACTAGACGTGTACAATTTTCTGTCCTTAATATTGATATTCTAAAAATTTACAAAAAGTGGAATTATATATTTATAGATAAAATCATTAACGTGAAGGTTTCAAACTTTAAATTGGGAAAATGATTATTATTAATTATCTTTTAGCAAAATAGAAATATTAAATTTCGATGCCAATGTAATGTCGGTGTCATGTACATTGTACATGTTCAAAAGATATAAAGTTTGTATTAAATATATATACTTTATAAAAGATAAGGATACATCGTATTAATTTTACTTAAAAATAAATAAACATCACATCTCATAAATATCAAATTCATGGTCATTTCAGACCATTTCTCCAAAAATAATTCTATACAAATATTAAATATTAGTGTTAAAAATGATTTACATTTACCTTTTGTTTTACCGCATTTACCTTTTTTTGAAATATAACTTTTAAGACCATTTTAAAAAGTGTTAAGAATAACTAATCTTGAAAATCTATATTTTTTTCTGGTAAAAAGAAAATTGAAAAATATATATTTACATCTTAAGAAATTAATATCAATATTTAGAAAGTAGTTTCATGTCTCTTATAATAAATTTTTAGTGAATAAATTAGTAGTTAGACTTCATTTTACCACATAGTCAATATATATACGTATAAGTATATTTGTTATAAATATTTAATTATAAGCCAATCAGTAAATTAGTTTTAGTTCAATTACTATAAAGTTTACTTATATATATTCCGTGAAGTAAAAGTTACAAAAGTTGCTAAAAGAATATTAATTTTATGCGAATTGAAAATTCAGTTTTGTCATAGTGAATAAATTTTTATTCATAATTGCACGTCATGAAATATAATTTATTAACTTAAAAAAGACACACCAACCAACTAAACTAGTAGTTTATTAAGCAAACTCTTTTTGTAATTTAAAATTTATCGTATAAAATGAAGCAAAAAAAAATCACACTAATTTTGATAATATATATATATATATATCATGTATCTCTATGTATATGTACATATGTATTTATATGCATATATATATATTATAATCTATTTTATTTTATTTTATTTACACTAATTTAAATTATCAATCATTTTCGAATGACAATCACGAAAGAGATAGATATATTGACCAATATATTATAATTGGACCCAACATTAAATATACATATATATATATATATATATTGACCAATATATTATAATTGGACCCAAAATACACACACATACATATATATATATATATATATATTCATTTATGTATTTTTTTGTCATGGGTATATTTTGTTTCTATATAATTTTACAAATATTGGAAATTTCACGTTTTTAAAACCAATAAAGTTTATTGGAGTTAATTTCCATATCATAAGTTTAATAAATTATTTTATTGAAAACAATTCCTAACTATTAACAAATTTTCAAAAGTAGTTTAAAAAGAAGATAATTTGCTTAATTGCATATATATAAGTATATAACTTTTTTCTTATATAATATTTTTTTATTTCTTTTTAACAAAAAAAAAAGAAACGCTATTGATTTTTATTTTTTATTTTATTATATAATATTTTTTCCCCAAATTATGCAATTATATTTAAAAGGGAAATGTTTGCAAATACACTTTTGGATGCATGTTTTTCCACTTTACACTCTTATAATGACATGGACTAAAAATAAATTAAAATTAACTTAAATAGACAAAATTATCCTTAAAATACAACACTTAGTACTTTCCTTCTTCTTACTGATTCTGTCACTGATTTTGGATATTAATACCTTGATTCTGTTACATATTTTGGATATTTTTACCGATTCTGTCACTGATTTTGGCTTAGAGTTATAACTCTTGTAAAACGGTTCTTTTATATTGTGTTGTATTTTATTTTATACTCATTTAGTTGGTTATAAATCGTATAAGTGAGATTATAAATCGTATAAGTGAGATTATAAATCGTAAAATGAGTTTATAAATCGCAAAATGAGATTATAAAGCGTCTAAGTGAGATTATAAATCGTATAAGTGAGATTATAAATCGTATAAGTGAAATTATAAATTATTGTAATTGAAATATTAAATCGTGTGAGTGAAATTATAAATCGTTGTAAAAATCGTATAAGTGAGAT
>KE151199.1:778418-788578 GCA_000411095.1 Aethionema arabicum
GCCTAAAAAGAATATCATCAATAGTTTCACAATATTCACCATCTTTTACAAATTATGAAATTAATTCTTCAACATTTCACATCTTTTTTCTCCATGAGAGGTTTATATAATACATATATATTAAAAATTATAAAAAAATACTAATAGATATATAATTGTAGCTAGGGTTTTCCGACAAAAAGATACTACTTCTCCTTGGTAATTGTACGAATATTTTAATAGTATTCAAAACTTGGATGTTTATTGAGAAACTAACATTAAGAAAATAATTTCCTGAAGATTCTTATGTAAAGTTAAATAAAATAACGAGGGGCTTTATTATATATATATAATTTAACAAAAAAATTAGTCTTGACTGTTTTTTGTCAAAAAAATAAAACAGCATCGAAATTATGAATTATTATATTTTTTTATATCTTTATAAATTATAGTCTTTTATTTTTTTTTAACATCGATATAAATTATAGTCTCATGAAAACGTTAGTTTTATTTTTTTCCGCAGAACTTTATATAATTAGAGTTTGAATTTTAATATAGTTGCTTAAAGAAGTCTGTTTTTTTTATTTGCCCAACAAAAAAAAGATCCTTTGTTAACCATCGATTTGCTAAATAATATATATGCTTTCTTTGGACCATTTAAAATTAAATAAATATGAATACATTAATTTATATATTTTTTTGAACATCGAATTTGATATTATTCCTTTTAAAACACGAGGACGTGTTTTCCAATTCAATCCTCGTGCTACCTTTCACTTTCACAAATTCAAGACTAAGTTTAAACGTGTACAGTGTACTTACAAATTAATATTCATATTTTATTTTATTTATATCATAATAACAAAATTTGCTCTTACTATTCGATTCATTAAAAATCTCAAATCATTTGAATCATCAATATCCGACTACAATTTATTTCTTAACTCAAAGTAGTTATATTAATATTATTCAATTATTATTCGACTAACCTTAAATTGTATACATAATTTATGATTAATTGAATAATTTAATCATAAAAAAAACAAAAACAAATCTTTGATTTATCCACATATAATTTCAAAATGATTAACTAATTAATTAGGGATTAAAAAACACTTGTTTAGTTTATTTTTTTATTTAATATGATATAATTACTAGTTAAAAAATTATAAATGAACCTTTACTATAAAAATTTATTAAACATATAATTTATATAAATTGCCGTCTCTAATATTTTCGTTAAAACAAAAATTAAATGGTATTTATATATTTAACCATATAATTAGGCCCAAAAAAGGCCCAAAACTATTTAAACTAGCTATATCCAAACCCGGTTAACATAAACCCGGGTTAGTTTAAAAACATTTAAATAATTGAAATTAAACACAAGTCAAACTCATCCTGATAGAGAGATACTAGAAGACAGAAGCTCTGTGCAGAACCCATCAATGGTTACCATAAAAGATTTACAAAACAAGGCTGATTTAGATTTTAGCTGTTTCTATAGACAAGGAAACGAAATGGGTAACAAAATAAAGTAGCAGTAAATGATAAAATAACAAAAAAAAAACTCTTTTTTTTTGTCATAACAGTAACACTTAACCACTACACATGGCCATGAAGTCATCATTAACCATGACCAATTCTTCAAGTATTGAATCATCTTTGACACAGTAAAAATCAGTTGATTTCTTCTTCATAAGCTTTAGAGAGTGAGAGAAAGATACTAACCATGGAGAAATTGTTGTTGTTTTTGTTCTGTGTTGTGTTCTTGTTTGGTTCTGGAGAGTGTAGAGGTCAGCAGCAGCCTCTAGCTCCAGCTTTCTTTGTGTTTGGAGATTCATTAGTTGATTCTGGAAACAACAATTACATTCCAACACTTGCTCGTGCAAATTACTTTCCTTATGGGATTGATTTTGGGTTCCCATCTGGTCGTTTCTGTAATGGAAGAACAGTTGTTGATTATGGAGGTAAAGTAAGATCATGAATTAGTGATTATTTACCTTAAATCTGTACCCAATTTGAGTGTTTTTTGTGTTGAAATCTGCAGCAATGTTCTTTGGATTGCCATTAGTGCCACCATTTCTTTCTCCTTTATCATTTGGGAACAGAGTTTTGAAAGGGGTTAACTTTGCATCTGCAGCAGCTGGGATTTTAGATGAAACTGGTCAGCATTATGTGAGTTTTTAGTACTAAACTCTGTTCTAAACAAAAACTTAAAGACCCTTTTTTTTGGTTAAGTGTAGAGATTGATTACCTTTTTGTTTCCAGGGAGCAAGAACTACATTCAATGGACAGATTTCACAGTTTGAGTTCATGGTTGAGTCAAATCTCCAACGTTTCTTTCAAAAACCTGCAGATCTGAAACAGTATCTTGCGAAATCAATAATAGGAATCAACATAGGAAGCAATGATTATATCAACAATTACCTCATGCCTGAAAGATACTATAGCAGCCAAACTTATAATGGAGAAGATTATGCAGATCTCCTGATTAAAACTCTTTCAGCTCAAATATCGGTAAATCTCTACAATAATCTCATAAACCAACCATTATAAGAAAAATACAACCTTTTATGTCAACAAGGAAGCTAACCTGTCTAGCAACATAGGAAATCAGGTTTAAGATCTGCAGATTACAGCCATTTGAGGTGGAAGATGCAGCTAAAATGTGTTCTTTGACATTACTTGCAGAGACTATACAACCTGGGAGCTAGGAAAATGCTGTTAGCTGGGGTAGGACCACTAGGTTGTATACCCAGTCAACTCTCTATGGTAAGCAGCGACACCAATGGGTGTGTAACAGAGATCAATAACTTGGTTTCTCAGTTCAATACCAGAGTTATCCAGCTGATACATACTCTAAACACAAGTCTTCCAGGATCTTACTTTGTCTATCAGAACGTCTTTGATCTCTTTCATGATATGGTTATAAATCCCTCTAGATATGGTAATGACTCAAACGATGTTAACAAGTGTCTCTTCTAGTTAATGAATCTATAACGAAACTCAAGAACATCTTTCTTTTGCAGGATTTGTGACACCAAACAAAGCATGCTGCGGCAATGGCAGATATGGAGGAGACTTAACATGTCTTCCATTGCAGCAACCATGCTCAGATAGGCATAACTACATCTTCTGGGATGCATTTCATCCAACAGAAACTGCCAACAAAATTATAGCTGCTAACACTTTCAGCAAGTCTAGAAAATTTTCCTACCCTATTAGCATCTATGAGTTGACTAAACTCTAGAGATATATGTCTCAAAAACTAGATTTGATCTCATTTCCTAGTTTCTACTTAGCAACTGTAAGAGAGCTTAAAATTGTACCATTGCTTAAAGCTTCAAAAAACCTTATCTAAATCCTATTGTTATAAGCTAGTCCTCCATCCACATAAGCTGAGAAGACAAGATATTCTTGTAGAGTAATTATTTGCAAACTGAAGCAATTACTAAGAAAAAGAGGTTCAGAATCTGAAAATAAAAGATTGCAGATTAATATATTTCCAATTTCCTTATGAAGGAATATGAACAGACCAGTAAGAAAGTAAAAGATTGCGCAAACGCACAGAAAAAAGTGATACAGAGAAAGTTTCTTAGCCTGAGAATGCAAAATTTACATAATGCTAGAAAGTAGTTTATCTTACAGTTTATTCTCCTGAATATGTAAATGTAAATCATTGGTGAAGCTGAAGCATATCCTCGCTGGCCTCTGATGTCTCCAAGGAATATACAGATAGAACCGAGTTCAAAAGTATTTGCCATGTTTTCCAGGCAGCCAGATTCAACCTAGGAATCCGGAGACAGGGAAGATCTGTTCATTGGACAGATGCATCAAATCTCGGCTCGTAAAAGCACACTTGGCTATTACATGACTGAAGAGCACATCCAGAGATCCAAGACCAAATCTTCTTATCAACATTGTACAAAAGACCTTTCCCTTGATTCCAAGATGTAAAACATATCAAGTTATCTTGTCCAAAACACTCAAATCTCTCAGCAGATAATCTCAGAAGTGCCCGAAAGTACTTTGGTGGCATTCTACTTATCTCAACCCAAACTACCTTTGTGTGATCCAGCTCCCATATCCTCATGCTTTGAAGAGTACTGTATAAACCAATCCTCCCCACGAGAAACAATCGCTTTTGAGTTCCAGCAACCAAGTAACCATCTAATAAAGACCGAGGAAATTTAGCTGGAATGTGTTCCCATTTCCCTATATCAAGCTGATACATCATTAAACCAAGCGGCGAAAGAGTTTCAAGGTATAAACGGGAATCACAATACGCCATTTTTGAAGAGCATAAGTTCACTGCAGGCATTATCTGATGTAATGACCATTTATCAGTTTTGGAATCATAAACTTCAGTAGGTAATGACTTATCGCCATAAATATCACTCGTGGCAATGACTTTAAACGATCTATCAGACCGATCTACGACCATAATCAATTGCCTTTGTTGATTATGATGCATACTTGGTAAAGTCCTCCAAGTTTGCATCAAAGGATTGCATACTAAAGTTTTAAAAGTTAGACCATCAAGCCCTGAAAAGCAAACGAGACCACCTGAAGAACCAACTAACCAAAAAGCCCATGAAGGCAAAAACGTTAACGGAACTTTGTACCATATCTTCAATGGCAAGCTAAAAACCGAGCATTGCGGCATTTGCGCGTTCTTCCAAAACGTGAGAAGACAAGGTCTATGAGATGAAACATGTGAATGAAACTTCAAGAAACTAGTATCTTCAAGAATTGATTTCCATCTTTTGCAAACAGATCGGATTCTAAATATCATAAATGGTGGAACTCTAGCTAATATCTCAGTTAATAAATCCTCTGGAAGCATTGCCCAAACACCATCCTCCATTTGTACATCAGCATGAACTGGTTTACCAAATGAAGCTACTGTTTCTTCCTCTAAACCTCTAGGTTTCGTCTTCACCACTTTCTGCTTTGAAGGACTTGTATTTCTAGACCCTATTCGACCTAAAGGGCTTCGATTTCTTGATCCAGAACCTTTAATTGGTGAATTCTCTTCATCTCCACAAATCCCATTCTTCATAGATTGAGAACAATTCACCAAATTTCCAGAATCAGATGGCTTTTCAACACCACCCAAGCTTAGCAATCCCCAAAACCCCAACCGCTCCATTTCTAGTTAAATCCAATTCATTAGCTATGGATTTTTTAAACTCAGATGAGTTAGATGCTTAAAACCCTCAAGAACACGAATTCTCAAGCATGAAATCGCGGACTGAAGAAAACCCAGTAGAGGAACAACAGAGTGCCGACAAAGGAACTCAAAAACTGACGCAAGAATCGATCAAAAGCCACGCGAAGAAGTGATCTAGCGTAGAGTTAGTGCAAAGATGTTAAACTTTGGACACTAAATTTACCTCAATATGCAACAAGGACCGTCCTTTCGTAATCCGATAAACATATATTTGCCAACTGGGGTTTCTCGGTAACAGCGCAAGAGAGACAGAGACCTAAATCTGCAGCTGAAATTCCGAGAAAAAGAAACAAATCTGAGCAAATTCAGGTTGTCACACTCAAACATAAGTAATAGGGCTAATTGAAAATATTGATAAATATAAAGGATGAAAATGTAAAATTTTGAGAGAAGGTAAACGGGTGTGAGTGCACCAGCTAGCATCCAACCAGTAAGCGACACGTACCCATATAACAATATTTTAGTCAAAATTAAATTTTACAGATAATATATAAGATTTAAACAAAATAAAATCTAATAATCCAATGTTTATTTTTATATATAATTAGAATGTAATTGGGTTCCACTAAAATGTTTTTGAAATGGTCAAATAATATAAGAAAAAAAATCATATATATATATATAAAATTGTTAATTATATTTTCTCTATAAAAATAAAATAAATATTAAATTAATTGGGTTAATAAAGTACTCAAACTTTTCTCTTTTAAAACAGATCATGGGCTTTCAGCCCATATAAATAAAATGGTCCAGAAGAATTTAGGGCAAATATTTATTTANTAGGGCAAATATTTATTTAGTTAATTAATTAATTTTATTTTTACAATATATGAGAAAAAAAACAGAGAGGGCTTTTTAAGGGTTTAAGAGCGGCTTTGTTCATTTTATAGTTTGTTCTCTATGAAATCTTCTCAAATTGACGAATTTGTTCTACTTTCCTTCTCTGATGCGCTCGATTTTCATCAGTTTCGTGTTGTTTTTCCTATGGTTGATCGATTTTGTTAAATTTTTTAAGTTCGATTAATGTCCAGTGGCAAAACCCCTGTGTTCTTAACAAATCCGACTAAGGTATTTGATCATTTGGTTCCACTTCATAAACCCTTGATTTGCTATCGTGACCCAGTTTCGAAATCATTCCCTATGTGGAGAAACGTTGCTAAACAAGCTATTTCAAGGTCACCTGTTAGATTATCCATCCGTTCCCAAAATCGTGGATTTCTTGGGGTTTCTCAGGAATCTATATTTTCGGGAAATTTGAGGTGTCGAATATCGGTTCTTGGAGCCATTTCGTGTTCTGGATGTCACGAAATTGGGTTTCGTCGATTTGGTGATATTACTAGATCAGAGGATTTTTCCCCGAGGCTTGGATTGGGAGTCACTAAGGAAGAGAACTGCGCTCGTGGATCTTTCGTTAGAGAGTACACGAGTGTAGCTGAAGCTGTCTCGTCAACTGATGTTGAGGAAGATGCTTCTGTTGTCGATGAGGTACAGGAATTGTTGAAGGAAATGAAGAAAGAGAATAAGGAAGAGAAGGATCATTCGATATCGACGAAAAAGCAAGAACATTCTGGAAGGGGTCAGAGGAAGTATCAGAGTCTATGGAGAAGACAAGTTAAGATTGAGACGGAAGCATGGGAACAAGCTGCTGCAGAGTACAAGGAACTTTTGGCAGATATGTGTGAGCAAAAGCTTGCTCCTTCTTTGCCTTATGTGCAATCATTGTTTCTAGGTTGGCTTGAACCATTACGAGATGCCATTGTTACAGACCAGGAATCGTATAGACTCGGGAAGAGCAGAGCAGTTTATGCAAAGTACATTAATCAATTGCCGGCTGAAAACATAGCTCTTATCACTATGCACAAGTTGATGGCACTCTTGATGACTGGTGGTGATAGCGGTTGTGTTAGGGTTGTCAATGCTGCTTGTATCATAGGCGACGCCATTGAACAAGAGGTTTGTTAGCTTGATCTCTCTCTGGTATTCTGCTTTGTTTATTTCAGATCCTCGTGGTTTCTTTAGGTTGAAGTGGGGAAATTTAGCGCTCTTAAAGCCTTCTTCCGTTGCAAGTGGTTGAAAATTATTCAGCACCTTAGAAAGTAAAAAACATAATAAATGGCAGAGGTGGATAGTGGAATTGTAAAGCAGAAACTCTTGCTCTAACTATGGGAATATGATCTTGGATTCTTGAAAAAGTTTTCACTGTTTGTTTACAAAACCCTTTCTTTTGGCATGTAGCAGTTATAAATTCAAGCAGCAAAAGATCACTTATATGAAGGTGTGAATGGCTAAGTTATTATCGTTCTATGAGGTTTTATTGTCTGTCTTGAATGAACTGATCTATGGTGTTTTGGATGTAGTGGATCCTAATAGTGTTTTTGGTCTTGTTTGGATAGATTAGGATATCAACATTCCTGGATAAGACCAAGAAGAAAAAAGGGAATGGTGACGAGGAGGGTGAGGAAGTTGAAAATGGAACTGCATTGAAGGAACAAGATAAGTTAAGAAAGAAGGTCAATGACATGATAAAGAAACAGAAGTTGTCAGCCGTCAAAAGGATCTTGAAGTCACATGACTATACAGAATCATGGACCACAGATGTCAGGGCGAAGGTTTGTATATACTTGGCTGTGCACCTGCTATGGAAGCAAAGAAAGCTTATTTGATTTCACAAGTTGCTCACATTTTGATATTTGCGAATTCATTATCCAGGTTGGAAGTCGTCTTTTGGAGTTGTTGATACAAACAGCTTATATACAATCTCCATCTAATCAGCAGGACAGTGATCCACCGGATATTCGACCTGCATTTGTGCATACCTCTAGGACATTAGTTTTAGAAAAGAAGTGAGGAATTTAGTCTATGAATTTTATATATGCTTAGTTTCTTGTCATAAATGTCATAGGCTCATATCTCTCTGCCTTTAATTGTACAACAGGAAATTTGGGAGAACCTATGGTGTAATTATGTGTGACGCTTTGGTCCACAAAGGCTTGGAAAAAACTGTACGTGCCCTATTCTCGTTTGTTTTATAGTCAAGTTAAAGTTAACAAATACAACACTAGTGATGGTGAATTTCTTCTAGAATCGTATTATTTTATGTTTTATGTTTGTAATGATATATAGGGTATCACTATCACTTCAGCATCTAATATATATTGTAGCAAGTGTAAATGCCTCCCTTGTTGTTATGCAGGCTAGATTTGCAGTGATTCCATACATGCCGATGCTGGTTCCCCCTCTTAAATGGTCGGGGTAAGTGAGCTTTCGTTGCTGTCTGCTTACTCTAAGTTATAATTTAATTGCATTGTGTTTTGATCATAAGTTTGAAAATCTATAGAATTATATGTTATCCTTCAGTAGTTCACAATATAATGAAGTTATTGATAACCTCTTGTAACAAGGCTTTTTACTCGGGTATGATAGAGAAACCTTAAAGCTGGGAACTAGGTTAAAAATAAGAAAATTTAGAATTATAGAATTTTCAACGTCTTTTCTTAAAGAGTTGGAAGACTTTCTTTTAGCCAGTGTTTTCTTTAGTTATTTGACTTTCATTTTGGTGCTGTTTAACAGTTATGACAAGGGTGGTCACTTGTTCTTATCATCGTATTTGATGCGAATTCATGGAGCTAAGCAACAGAGAGATGCACTTAAGACTGCGCCAAGAGAACAACTAAAACCAGTCTTTGAGGTCTGAGCTTACTGTTTTCTTCTTCAGTTCTATGTGGGGAAATCAACTACAGTTTTAAAATTTTGTAACATGTGATATGGGCATTTGCTAGGCCTTGGATACACTTGGAAGCACAAAGTGGAGGGTAAATAAGAGAGTCTTAACAGTTGTGGATAGGATATGGGGTAGTGGCGGCCGTCTTGCTGATCTGGTGGATTGCAGCGATGTGAGTTACTCCATGTATTTCTTTGAACTTATTGTGTTTACTGTTTTTGTCTGTACAATAAGTTCAATGTTAATCATCGTTGGCGCAGAAATATCTTCAATCCTTTGTGCATTTTGAAGCTCTTTGATTTTTTCGACTTTTAAACTCGTAGGTTCCTTTACCAGAAAAGCCAGACACTGAAGATGAAGACATTCTTCGGAAATGGAAGTGGAAAGTCACTACTGCTAAAAAGGAAAACAGAGAGAGACATTCTCAACGGTGTGACATTGAACTCAAGCTTGCGGTAAGAGTCACCCTCCTTGCATCAAAGTAATGCATCATTTCAAAATTAGTATTTGCCCTCAAGGATTTAAGTCTGAGCAGGTAGCACGGAAGCTGAAAAATGAGGAAGGGTTTTACTATCCCCACAATATTGACTTTCGGGGACGTGCATATCCCATGCACCCACACCTAAATCATCTCGGTTCAGATTTGTGTCGTGGTATTTTGGAGTTTGCTGAGGGTAAGCCCCTGGGAAGTTCAGGCTTACGCTGGTTAAAGATACACTTAGCAAACTTGTTTGGTGGTGGAGTAAATAAGTTATCATATGAGGGACGCCTAGCTTTCACCGAAAATCACTTGAGTGACATATATGATTCAGCAGACAGACCACTTGAAGGAAGCAAATGGTGGCTTCAAGCGGAAGACCCATTTCAGTGCTTGGCTGTGTGCATAAATCTTACTGAAGCTTTAAGAAGTCCATGCCCAGAGACAGTTATCTCACATATTCCTGTACATCAGGTACGTTCTTATTGATGTTACCTGCAATCTCGCATTTCCTCCTTCAGGCATGGAATTTTCTTAGGACTTCACGTTGTAATTTCTCTTTCAATCTATGTGTGCCTTAAGCTTAATTTATCTTCCCTTTCTTGATTTTGATTCTGATCAGGATGGTTCCTGCAATGGTTTCCAGCATTATGCTGCTCTTGGGAGAGACACTGTAATTCTCTCTTTTCATTAAGTTTTCTTTTTCTGACTATATGTTGTCATTCTTTTTTTTTTTTTTTTTAATT
>KE151199.1:788778-805118 GCA_000411095.1 Aethionema arabicum
TCTAGTTGCTGGTGAGAAGCCAGCCGATATCTATTCAGGAATAGCTACCAGGTGAGAGCCATTGCATTTGCTGCCTAAAGCTAACTTAAAATTAAATCTGAGAAACTATTTGCTCATCAAAATTTCATATGCATATGAACTGTAGAGTTCTTGATATAATGCGCCGAGATGCAGAGAAAGATCCCGAGATTTTTCCAGATGCATTGCGCGCAAATACAGTAGCTAACCAGGTCTGTCTTTAAAAAACCTTTATTTTCTTTTCATTTCGTAGACTTGTGCATCTCTTTTTCCAGTTTCCTTGTTTGCGTCATATATGATATCCTCCAATCCATTTAAATCACAAGAATAGATCTCATGAACAAATATATGGAATCTATAAACTATCTTAGTCAAGGTTGTAAACAGATATATGAACTATTTTGGTGGACTGTACTAAGTTGCCTGATGTTTATTACTTTGTTTGGGGTACACTGTTTACACAAATGACATAACTAGGTGGTTGATGGTTTGTTCACACTCTGCAGGTGGATAGGAAGCTTGTAAAGCAGACGGTTATGACATCGGTTTATGGTGTTACCTATACTGGTGCTAGGGATCAAATTAAGAGAAGGTTGAAAGAACGCAATGCATTTAGTGATGAAACAGAAAGTTTTAGGGCGGCTTGCTATGCTGCAAAGGTAACTTAGTTATAAAAGTACCGATATTGGACAAATTCTAAATTTTGCAATGTCATAGAAGCTATTGTTTTATTAAGATGATCATCTGCTCTTCGAACCATTACCGGTGTAATAGAAATATTCTAGCATGAGAATGCTTGACGTCTGAAATTTCTCTTTCCAAATATAATGTCTGCATTTGTAAATGATTCATTACTACTTTCCATTTCTGGGGTACTTTGGAAACTACTGAAAAGTAAAATTTTATAAGAAGATAATCCGTTGTTTCGTTGTTTTTGGGGTAGGTAACGCAAACTGCTGTAGGAGAAATGTTTCAAGCTGCGCGGTCGATCATGATTTGGCTCGGTGAATGTGCCAAGGTATAGGCATGTTTTATAAGTGCCAAAAATATGCTTTCTATTCTAATAATCTTGACGAAAAATTCTTTTTATGAGCAGATTATTGCATCAGAAAATGAACCAGTTCGGTGGACAACACCATTGGGTCTTCCTGTTGTCCAACCATATCGCCAAATGGGTAGACACCTTGTAAGTCTTTTCGAAACTATGAACTTGTTAACTTTTGCAGCCACCATTGTTTTCTTCTCTTAAATCTTATATGTAACAACATTCCAACGCAGATAAGAACATCTCTCCAAACCTTATCGCTTCAGCGCGAAACTGATAAGGTCTGCTTCAGTTTACCTTAACAGATAGGGTGAGGAAAAGAGTACAGACCTGGCTTAATCCTAATTGAATTTGTGGGTTTTGATTTTGCAGGTCCAAACCAGGCGACAAAGGACAGCTTTTCCTCCAAATTTTGTTCACTCACTTGATGGGTCTCATATGATGATGACTGCAGTTGCCTGTAAAAGAGCAGGCGTTAGTTTTGCAGGTTCTGTTCTTTTCCTTAATCTTTAAACCTCATTCTTGCTCAAATCTTGGTCTTGAATTCTTATAAAACATTGCGCAACAGGAGTTCATGACTCATTTTGGACACATGCTTGCGATGTTGATAAATTAAACGTAATACTACGAGAAAAGTTTGTTGAGCTTTATGAACAACCGATTCTAGAGAATGTAAGTTTCATCTCTCTCCTTACGCCATTAAAGAGTACATAACCTGCAGATCATGAGTTTCTTTTGTCTCTTTTAACAGTTACTGAAGGGATTTGAGGAATCTTTTCCTGATTTAGAGTTTCCACCTCTCCCCGATCGAGGAAATCTAGACTTGAAAGAGGTTTTAAATTCACCTTATTTCTTCAACTGAAAAGAGTACTTCCATGGCTGCCACTAGATTCTCAGCAATCTCCAGATGAGATTCTTTTAGAACAGAGATTCACCTCAAGGACTCAGCTTTCTATGTAGATAAAGAAGAGAGATTCTTCTTCGTTTTTGATCAGATACTTGTTTACAGAGACGCAGAACACCCGCCAAGCTTATGGTCTTAAAACAGGAGTTAAGTGCAGAAGAAAGTTTTGGGGTCTTTTTGCTTTGTCTTGTGTACTGATGAAGCTTGAAGTTAATGAATCTCATAGGATATTTAGAGTTAGTAAATTCTGGTTAATCTCGGTTTAAGAGTACCGGAATTTGGTTAATGTGATGTTGTAAACCGGTTGGTTTGCTTCCGGTACACTGTAAAAATAACCATGTTTATTACAAGCTTGGATTTAACTCATAAAGATGCTAGTTTTGTTATTTTTGAGGTAATTCTAGAAAATTTAAAGTATATATTTTAGATTATCCAAAATTTAGATTATTTTTATTTTAGTTAAAAAAATTATTTTAATAAAGTTTTGTTATTCTTGAGATATTCTAGAAAATTTAAAGTATATTTTAATTTTCTCGAAATAGATTATCTAAAATTTAGATTATTTTTATTTTAGTGAAAAAAATTATTTTAATTATCAAAATAATTTTTTTCATCGTGCATTTTGATAATTGTGATTTTTAAACTTTAAATAGTGCATTTCGACAGGCCAAAAAATAAAAAATTAGTGCATTTCGATATATCACCGTTCTTTATTAATTTAATAGTTTAATAAATTAACCAGGTACTAATTCGTGTGGAAAATAAATTATTTATTTAAATGTAATCCATAGTTCAAATATTAATAATCAAAAGCTTAATTATTATATTCTAATAAAAATCCAGTTTATATGATTTTTTAGTTTTGTTTCCTAATCATTTTAACGCTAATAGTTGGAAAGAGGAACGAAGAAGCTCGTCGATCAAATACTTTTTCTGGAGCGATTTCTTGCCGGATCCAGCTAAACCCCTAGAATGATTTCGTGATTTGAGGTGCTTTTGCTTTGGAATTGCTGATTGATTTCTAGGAATTTCACGAGATTTAGTTTCGATTTTTTCTTTGATTCGAGGTCTATGAATCTTATGATTATGATGCATTGATTTTTTGTTCGTTGGGCATAGTTTCGCATTTCGGGGGATCTATTTTTGTTGTAGAACGTGATGAAGTCTGGGAGTTCGGCGAAATTGATAGTAGAGGCACTGCTTCAGCGGTTTCTGCCTCTTGCAAGGCGTCGAATCGAGACAGCTCAAGCTCAAGTTAGTTTTTCTTCATACATTTGAATCATTTTGGTGTTTGTTTGCGTAATTTTCCAGTGCGTTAACCTGTTGGTTTCTACTTATTGGGTAGCTAATTACCAATAGTTAAATTTGGTTTTGGTTAGGGTTTAATAGAGTCGAGGATTAATAGTTTTACTTTCAATTGGGTGTAACGAGAACCTGTAAAACAAATGCATCTGTCCAACTGCAACTCACAGACCAATATATGTTTCTTTATTAGTTTTTGGTGATGAATATTGCTTTTGGTGTGGTGTTTACAGGATGGGCAGTATCTTCGGCCATCAGATCCTGCTTATGAGCAGGTGCTGGATTCCTTGGCTATGATTGCACGTCATACACCTGTTCCACTTTTAGAAGCTTTACTTAGATGGAGGGAGAGGTGGATTATTATTTCTTTTGCATCTCTGTTCATAATTAGTCAGTATCTTAAATACGTATAAAATACCTATCTCCCACTAGCTACTTATTATGCTTCTTGCATTATTTTAGCATCAATGGTTGTTGCTTTCAGACTCTTAGGTGCATTATCATAATTTTCATATGTGGATATCACTTATTTATCATGTAGGTGACTAGATATAGTTTTGCAGATATAATATAAGATTGGGCTAAGCCATTTTTGTAAACCATTATAGATGCTGTGTTGATTTGTGGGATGATATGTGCCTTGCAGTGAATCACCTAAAGGTGCAAATGATGCATCGACTTTCCAGAGAAAGGTATTTTCTTTTTACTCTTCACGGGAACAAGTCCTAGGTTTTAAGTTACTATGTGGACTAGATCCAACTGACTGGAATCTTATACTCTTCTTTCTTCTTAAACCTCTTGCTTTTGTTGAAACTTTAATATCCATGTTCTAAGGTGTTCAGTATTAGGCTTTAGCGATTTCTGATATATGGTTTTACTTGACTGAAATCAGTTGGCTGTTGAATGCATCTTCTGCTCGGCATGTATTCGCTTTGTGGAGTGTTGCCCACAGGAAGGGCTCAATGGTTTGTTAGTCTCTTTATCCAACTTCTTTCCAACAAAATGTATATATTTCTTTCTAAATACACCTTGTTTAAATGGCGCAGAGAAGCTATGGTCTGGACTTGAGAATTTTGTTTTTGATTGGCTGATTAACGCTGACAGGTAGTGATTTCAGAACCTGGAGCTGTTGAATCTTATATGATTAGCTAAATAGTTTCTTAGTATGCTTTTAGCCTTTGGAATGCCTTTTTGAAGTCTTAAAAAGCTAACTTGTTCAAGTTCTGGGTGTAACAGAGTTGTTAGCCAAGTGGAATACCCTTCCCTGGTTGATTTGCGTGGTCTCCTTCTTGACTTGGTTGCTCAACTCCTAGGTGCACTATCCCGTATCAGGTATCTCATTTTGTAACTATTATAGATCCTCTATACATGCTAAAGAATAAATGAAACAGAGTAGACTTGTATTTACAAGTTTAATTGGAAGGAAAGAACTTATACAAGCGGTGACTAAGTTTTGAGCTAAAACTGTTATCACTCTGATCGAGTTATTACTTTGATTTGTGCACTTACAGATTCAGCACTGTCACTGAGAGGTTTTTCATGGAACTCAATACTCGCCGGATTGATACAAGTGTTGCCAGAAGTGAAACTCTCAGTATCATTAATGGGATGCGCTACTTGAAACTTGGGGTATGTATCTGTTCTTGTAGAAAGTGAAGGCTTTAGGGAGAGGAAGTGACTGTATGTTTTTCCAGGTTAAAACTGAAGGTGGGCTGAATGCATCTGCCTCGTTTGTAGCAAAGGCAAACCCTCTTAACCGTGCACCACACAAGCGTAAAAGTGAGCTTTATCATGCTCTTTGCAATATGCTTTCGAACATATTGGCACCACTTTCGGATGGTGGCAAAAGCCAGTGGCCTCCTTCAGTCGCAGAGCCTGCACTAACACTCTGGTATGAGGCTGTTGGACGCATTAGGGTACAGCTAATCCATTGGATGGATAAACAAAGCAAACATCTTGGTGTACGTCAGATTTTTTTGATATCATTACGTCATATTTCCATGTGATTTTACTCCTTGACATTTGTAATTGGGTGAACAGGTTGGCTATCCACTTGTGACTCTTCTTCTCTGTCTTGGCGACCCACTTATATTTCATCATAATTTAAGCTCTCACATGGAGCAATTGTACAAGCTTCTGAGAGTAAGTTCTTTCGTATCCAAAATTTAAGTGAAGTGATAATGCACATGAGTGATTGTCACGTTCCCACCACGATGATATCTGTGGTTGTAATTGCCAAGACTTTTTGTTCCGTTATATGATATCTTCATATCATTAACTTAGTGCATCCTCTGAATTCTGCAGGATAAGAACCACCGCTACATGGCACTTGATTGTCTCCACCGGGTGTTGAGATTTTATTTGAGTGTCTATGCTGCTAGCCAGCCACCAAATCGTATATGGGACTACTTGGATAGTGTGACATCACAATTGCTAACAGTTTTGAGAAAAGGAATGCTCACTCAGGATGTCCAACAAGATAAACTCGTTGAGTTCTGTGTGACGATAGCTGAACATAACCTTGACTTTGCAATGAATCACATGTTACTTGAACTGTTAAAGCAAGATAGTCCAAGTGAAGCAAAGATTATTGGTCTCCGTGCTTTGCTTGCCCTTGTGATGTCACCTTCAAGCGAGCATGTTGGCTTGGAAATATTTAAAGGTAATTTGTTATCCTGAATTAGGTCGTTAGTTGGTCAGTTGGTCTCATTAAACTGCCCTTTCATAATCTTCTTTTAACAGACCATGGAATCGGTCATTACATACCAAAGGTGAAAGCAGCAATTGAGTCCATTTTGAGATCCTGCCACCGAACCTATAGCCAAGCTCTTCTTACATCATCGAGGACTACGATAGGTAAATTTAACTCTATGCAATAAGTCTAGTCTGTACCAGAGGTTCTTGTTTTTGTTAACGTGTCATTATATGATTTCTGATATCTAAGTGATTTTTTTTTTAATCTTTTCATAGAATTTCAAACATTCTTTTTACCTGGGAATCGCTGGGAGATATTTTCTCCTCAAAATATTTCCTGCTAACCTATAAGTCGTATGCAGATGCAGTGAATAAAGAAAAGTCTCAGGGATCTCTCTTTCGGTCAGTGCTGAAATGCATACCTTATCTGATAGAGGAAGTTGGACGGAGTGATAAGATCACGGAAATAATACCTCAGCATGGTATAAGTATTGATCCTGGAGTTCGAGAGGAAGCAGTTCAAGTCCTGAACCGAATTGTTAGATACCTTCCCCGTCGCCGTTTTGCAGTTATGAGAGGGATGGCGAACTTCATATTGAAGCTTCCTGATGAATTCCCACTCCTCATTCAAACATCACTAGGACGCCTGCTAGAACTTATGCGATTCTGGAGGGCTTGTTTGGTAGATGATAGACAGGTTATTGATGCTGAAGAGGAAAAGAAAACAGCACAGGGAAACGATAGGTTCAAGAAATTATCTTTCCATCAAGCAGCAGATGCAATCGAGTTCCGTGCTGCTGATATTGATGCTGTTGGCCTAATATTTCTTAGCTCAGTTGACAGCCAGATTCGTCACACTGCACTAGAATTGTTGCGATGTGTACGTGCGCTGAGAAATGATATTCGGGATCTCATGATGCAAGATCACCCAGACCATGTGATGAAATTCGAAGCTGAACCCATATACATGATCGATGTCTTGGAAGAACATGGGGTCAGTACCCTCTCTTGTTATTCATCCTTCGAAAGGCTATATCTTTTAGCCGTTAAGCCGGCTATGGTTTAAAATTGTTTGGCTTATGGAAAATTTAAGGTCAGTGTCTTTTTTGTGGTTTGTTCATATGGTAGGATGACATCGTTCAAAGTTGCTACTGGGATTCTGCCCGTCCTTTTGATTTAAGACGAGATTCTGATGCGATTCCTCCCGATGTGACTCTTCAATCCATAATTTTTGAGAGCCCTGATAAGAACAGATGGGGTCGTTGTCTCAGTGAGCTTGTCAAATATGCTGCTGAGCTCTGCCCACGCTCTGTTCAAGAAGCCAAGTAAGCAAATTCTCAGCTTCATTATCCTCAGTGTGTTTGCTTAAAATTAATTTCTTAGCTACATTATCTGCGGTTTGTTTTCTTGAGTCTTGTTATAGTTTTTTTACTTCACCTTCTACTCTAACCCTCAACACTATCTAAAGTAGGTGTGGTACATTAAAGGGTCTCTTTCATGAGTGGGAAATACTCATGACATAAGATCTATTTATGCATGCAGCAGTACTTTTCACACTAAAACGTTTTGGTCGATGTTGTTACAATACCTCTTTTGCTATAATTAATTAACATGAAGGAAAAATAAGGTGCCCTTTTCATTGCCAGGTCTGAAATTATGCACCGCCTTGCCTATATTACACCGGTTGAGTTAGGTGGAAAGGCTAGCCAGTCACAAGATACGGATAACAAACTGGATCAGTGGCTTCTGTATGCTATGTTTGTGTGTTCATGTCCACCAGACGGTAAAGATGCAGGTAGCATTGCATCAACCAGAGACATGTACCACCTCATTTTCCCTTATCTTAGATTTGGGTCAGAGACACACAACGTAAGTTTTTTTGTATGTTGGCGTTGGTTTTAACTTTTTGTGTTTACATCATGCGGTTGAGGTTAACTTTCTCCTATGTAAAGAATATTTACCTGATATTTCCTTGCATGTAGCATGCTGCGACTATGGCCCTTGGGCGCTCACATCTGGAAGCATGTGAAATTATGTTTAGCGAGCTTGCATCTTTCATGGAGGAGGTTTCATCAGAAACAGAAACGAAACCAAAGTGGAAGGTAAATACTTACGCAAATTGTAGAAGATCATGTAGTTCATCTCTTCTAAATATTGTTGGATTCTTCCCTGCCTAAGATAATTGGTTTGCAACTGCCTGGGTACACAAATTCATGGTGGCACTCCTCCTTAGGGTATCTCCAACCCGAAACTCTATTTGAAAGTGCTCTAAATTGGGGTTCACTCCAACCCAATACTCTATTTTCCACTCTAAAAAATAATATTTCAGATATATTCTTTTTTTTAATTTATTTTTAAATTATTAAATGTCACTTCTTACTCTATTTTAGAGTAAAATTAAAACTCCGATCCCACTCTAAAATAGAGTTAAAAACAGAGTAAAGTGAGTTTTAGGGTGGGTTGAAGTTGGGATTTACTCTAAAATAGAGTGAAAAATGAATTTTACTCTATTTTAAAGGGGGAATGGAGATGACCTTAGTACTTTGGAAAGGTTAGAAAAGTTCCAGTCTCATAGATGCCAAGTATAGCTGTCATTGCCACTTTTGTAGCATATATGTGGTTTTATCAAGCTTCATGTTGAACCTCAGGGGGTATTGCTTATAGCAATTCCTTCATCTCGAATCATTAGAAATGAGGGAGCGGAATTATACAATGTTAGATAATATGTTTCTTCTTCTCCTTTTCCCTTGTACTGCTTTTGAGATGCGTGAAAATATTGAGACTTGACACTGAAAGCATGCATACATGTGATATGTATGCAGATCCAGAAAGGTGGTCGAAGAGAGGACCTACGTGTTCATGTTGCTAATATATATAGAACAGTCTCTGAGAATGTCTGGCCTGGAATGCTCACTCGTAAACCAGTTTTCCGCCTCCATTATCTGAGGTTTATTGAAGAGTCAACAAAACAGATATTATTGGCACCTCCTGATAGCTTCCAGGAGATGCAGCCTCTGCGCTATGCACTTGCGTCTGTCTTAAGATTCCTTGCTCCTGAATTTGTTGAATCAAAATCAGACAAATTTGATGTAAGAAGTAGGAAACGTCTGTTTGATCTGCTACTTTCTTGGTCGGATGATTCAGGGAGTACATGGGGACAGGATGGTGTTAGTGATTATCGCCGTGAAGTTGAGCGCTACAAGACCTCGCAGCATAACCGGTCAAAAGATTCTGTAGACAAAATTTCTTTTGACAAGGAACTGAATGAGCAAATTGAAGCCATCCAGTGGGCTTCGTTGAATGCAATGGCTTCCCTTCTATATGGACCGTGTTTTGATGACAATGCAAGAAAAATGAGTGGTCGGGTGATATCTTGGATAAATAGTTTGTTCATCGAGCCTGCTCCAAGGGTCCCTTTTGGTTACTCTCCTGCTGATCCAAGAACGCCATCTTACTCCAAATACACAGGAGAAGGTGGACGAGGGACAACAGGACGTGATAGACATAGAGGTGGTCATCAACGTGTTGCATTGGCAAAATTGGCTTTGAAGAATCTTCTACTTGCAAACTTAGATCTCTTTCCTGCCTGCATTGATCAGGTAAAGCTCTCTCTCTGAATGCATGCATGCATGCATGTAGGTTTGTTTATAGCGTCTTTATGGTAGTTAGAATATAACTAGATCAAATGTCTGATATTATGACCATGAATGATAGCTTAAACTCGTCCATGCGATGAGGGTTTTCGTACCAGGGAGGTTTTGTTTTATTAGCTTCAGTTCACCCTAGTTCTCTTGAGAAGCTTTCTCGACTTCTATGTCCTGTTCCTTCGTGTGACTTCATCCTTAGTTAAACTCTTAAACTATATAACCTAATATATCTGTGTTTTTCCCAGTGCTACTATTCTGATGCGGCTATAGCTGATGGGTACTTCAGTGTGTTGGCTGAGGTATACATGCGACAAGAAATACCGAAATGTGAAATCCAGAGGCTCCTGAGTCTAATTCTCTACAAGGTAGTTGATCCATCTAGACAAATCCGTGATGATGCTCTTCAAATGCTTGAGACGCTTTCTATGCGTGAGTGGGCTGAGGATGGTATAGAAGGTTCAGGAGGTTATAGAGCAGCGGTTGTGGGTAATCTGCCGGATTCCTATCAACAGTTCCAATACAAGCTCTCCTGCAAACTTGCTAAGGATCATCCTTTGTTAAGCCAACTCCTTTGTGAAGAAATTATGCAGCGTCAGCTTGACGCTGTTGATATAATTGCTCAGCATCAAGTCTTGACATGTATGGCTCCATGGATTGAGAACCTTAATTTCTGGAAACTCAAGGATTCGGGTTGGAGTGAAAGATTGCTGAAAAGTCTTTACTATGTCACATGGCGACATGGGGATCAATTCCCTGATGAAATTGAAAAACTTTGGAGTACAATAGCTAGCAAGCCCAGAAACATTAGCCCTGTGCTGGATTTCTTGATAACCAAGGGCATTGAGGACTGTGATTCAAATGCATCTGCCGAAATAACTGGTGCATTTGCTACATATTTTTCAGTAGCTAAACGTGTCAGTTTATACCTTGCACGTATATGTCCTCAGCGTACTATTGATCACCTGGTTTACCAGCTATCGCAGCGGATGTTAGAAGACAGTATTGAACCCCTTGGGTATGGGTCAAACCGGGGTGATTTGAACGGAAATTTTGTGCTGGAGTTCTCTCAAGGACCTGCTGCAGCACCCCAAGCTGCTTCAGTTGCGGACAGCCAACCACACATGTCTCCACTACTCGTCCGTGGCTCCCTCGATGGTCCCCTCAGGAATACAAGTGGGAGCCTAAGCTGGAGAACAGGTGTGACCGGGCGAAGTGCTTCTGGACCCTTAAGTCCAATGCCTCCTGAGTTAAACATCGTTCCTGTTGCTACTGGTCGTTCTGGTCAACTCCTACCAGCATTGGTGAATGCATCAGGACCCTTGATGGGAGTGAGGAGCTCGACAGGTAGTATGAGGAGTCGCCATGTTTCACGTGATAGTGGAGATTACCTCATTGATACACCAAATTCTGGGGAAGATGTGTTGCATTCTGGAATCGCAATGCACGGTGTCAATGCAAAGGAACTCCAATCAGCCTTGCAGGGACATCAACAACATTCACTCACTCATGCTGATATAGCTCTGATTCTACTTGCAGAAATTGCATATGAGAATGATGAAGATTTTAGAGAACATTTGCCTTTACTCTTCCACGTCACTTTTGTTTCAATGGATAGCTCCGAAGACATTGTCTTAGAGCATTGTCAACATTTGCTTGTGAATCTCTTATACTCACTTGCGGGTCGGCATTTGGAGCTATATGAAGTTGAAAACAGTGATGGAGAAAATAAACAACAAGTCGTCAGTTTAATCAAGTATGTGCAATCAAAGAGAGGAAGCATGATGTGGGAAAACGAAGATCCATCGGTTGTCCGAACAGATCTTCCTAGTGCCGCTCTTTTGTCTGCACTTGTTCAAAGCATGGTTGATGCTATATTTTTCCAGGGAGATCTCCGAGAAACTTGGGGAACTGAAGCTCTTAAATGGGCTATGGAATGCACTTCGAGACATCTAGCTTGTCGATCACACCAAATCTACCGTGCGCTACGACCAAGTGTGACAAGTGATGCTTGTGTCTCGCTTCTACGCTGCCTTCATCGTTGTCTTAACAATCCCATACCTCCAGTTTTGGGTTTTATAATGGAGATTCTTCTAACGCTACAGGTCATGGTAGAGAATATGGAACCAGAGAAAGTTATACTCTACCCACAACTTTTCTGGGGTTGTGTTGCTATGATGCACACAGATTTCGTCCATGTCTACTGTCAGGTCCTTGAGCTATTCTCCCGTATTATTGATCGTTTATCATTCCGTGATAAAACAACTGAAAACGTCCTCTTGTCGAGTATGCCTCGGGATGAATTCAACACTAATGATCTTGGAGATTTCCAAAGAGCAGAATCGAGAGCGTACGATATGACAACACCATCAAGTGGACATCTTCCAAAGTTCGAAGGTGTACAACCTCTTGTTCTTAAAGGTCTTATGTCTACTGTTAGCCATGAATTCTCCATTGAAGTTTTATCAAGAATTACAGTACCTTCTTGTGACTCTATTTTCGGTGATGCCGAAACAAGACTCCTTATGCACATCACCGGTCTACTCCCTTGGCTTTGCTTGCAACTAAGTCACGACCAAGTCATGGGTCCTACATTACCTCCCCAGCAACAGTTCCAAAAAGCTTGTTCGGTCGCATCTAACGTTGCTATCTGGTGTCGAGCTAAATCACTCGATGAATTAGCCACAGTTTTCGTCGCTTACGCCCGAGGTGAAATCAAAAGAGTCGATAATCTCCTAGCTTGCGTCTCTCCACTCCTCTGCAACAAATGGTTCCCAAAACACTCAGCTCTAGCTTTCGGTCACTTACTTAGACTCCTAAAGAAAGGACCAGTAGACTACCAACGAGTCGTGTTACTTATGCTCAAAGCATTACTTCAACACACTCCAATGGATGCTTCACAAAGTCCTCACATGTACACAATCGTTTCACAACTAGTAGAAAGCACTTTGTGTTGGGAAGCTTTAAGTGTACTCGAAGCCCTTCTCCAGAGCTGTAGCCCGGTACAAGGCCATCCTCAAGATTCCGGTTACTCAGAAAACGGGACCGGGAGTGACGAAAAATCGCTCGTACCTCAAGCTTCATTTAAAGCCCGAAGCGGACCACTTCAGTACGCAATGATGGCTTCAACAATGTCACAAGCTTTCCCACTCGGGGCAGCGGCAGCAGCAGCAGCCGCAGCAGAGTCAGGTATACCACCAAGAGAAGTGGCTTTGCAGAACACAAGACTGATCTTAGGTCGTGTTCTTGATAATTGTGCTTTAGGAAGAAGAGATTACAGAAGATTGGTACCGTTCGTGACAACGATTGCAAACATGTAAGGATTTGTTTTTTTTATTTTTCTAAGTAAATTTTCACAAGTTTTTTTTGATTATTATTTATATGTTTTGAGAAGTTTTAAAGAGGGAATGTGTTTGTTATGTGTGAATAGTTTTGATGTTATAGAGACTAACTTGTATGTTCCATGGCTTAGTAAAGAGTCCAATGTATTTTTTTCTGATCATTTTTTTCTTTAATAAAAAGTTTATTTGTTACTTTATTTATCAGATTTTTTAAGTCGAAGAAGAAGTTATACAAAATTATTATTTATGAAAATAATTAAAAATCTCAAATCTGACATATTTATTTCATGTATATATATACATATATGTGCATAAAATTTGAGAAAAATTGTGGTGATTGACATTTAGGAGGGAGACTTAGTATATACCGATTTAGATTATTTGATATAATTTATATTCAATTTGTTTGTTTCAATAAAATTTTAACCCAGTTTGATTCTACCAGATTGGTTGTAAAAACACAAAGATAAAATTCAAAATTAAATAAAACTACAACCGATAATAAATGTTTTATTTAACTTTAAACCGGATCAAACCAAACGTGTACCGTAAAGAAATTAAAAAACCATAAAAACATAGAAAACATTACATTTAATTAATGAAACCAATGATTCCCATATAACTTGTAGACTTATTATCACTTGTCTTCTTTAATCAAAACATCTCTATGTTGATTCTTCTTATGATCATAATAAATAACATAGAAATTATCCATACCTTGATCATAACATGTATAAATAATCTCACCACTAGGACTAGTACCCACAATTTTTATATCAAAACTTGAAGATAATAAATATCTCAATTGATTCACATCATGAGATATTTTCAACCATTCAATTTTCTCAACATCTTCCAAAATCCACAAATCAAATATTGACCAAGTCCTCTTATCCGCTATAGCTAATTTCGATTCGTAGTTTATCAAAGTTAAAGAACATCCAAAAAGTTGAAGAAACAAACATGGTAACTCTTTCAAAAACTTCTCCGATTTTACATCAAATCTAACTAGAATCAATTGCAACGAGCTTGTTTCGTGAGCTAAATAATAGATTACTCCATCAATGCATACACCTTTCGAATACTGATGAGGACGATGAGGAATCCATTCATCAATTTCTCGCCATAAACCGTTAGATCCCACCGTCAAAATTTGATTCTGAATAGGTGGAATTGGAGCACAACAACTACAACCACTACCATACATAGATTTAGTAATACACAAAATTTTATATTCGCCTTTTATCGGATCAAATCCAAAAAATCTACTCAAGATTTCTCTTTTAGATTGAATAAGAGGTAAAACTATGGATTTACCGGTGCTTGGATTGCTTATGATTTGTGTAATTGTATCACACATAAAGCTCAACAATCCATTAACGTAAATTGGTGAATGAAAACCTCCATTGATTTTGGTAACAATAGAAGATATAAACTCTGATGATGTAAAGAAGGTCCAAGTGCACTCATAAGTCTTTGAGTATTGTTTTATTTTATTGGAAGCTAAGAGGAGACGATCATGTGGCTGCTTTTGTTGCGTAGCCATTGACAAAAAAATGATAATATAATTAGACCGGATCATACTCCCCCATGACTTCGATACTGTCACGAATTTTGCGACGGATTTTGAAGGTAATCTCTGGAGAATTTCGTTGACTATATCCGTAGGAATTGGATCTGTGTTGTTATTTTTAGGGTTTAGGGATGAATTGTTGTGATCAATCTTCGTCTTTTTGGGAGGTTTTCCCATGGTGAAAATTGAATTCTCTCAAACCCTAACTTTTATTTGAGATCGGTTTCGGTTTATTAGTCTCTCTCTCTAGAGAGAGAGAGAGATGATATTTAAATTGAATAAAGAAAGTGAGAAAAATTATTAATGAGTAAACCGGAAAAAGAAAAAAATAAATTGATATGGAAACTTTATAATTTTATTAGTGGTTTTTTTTTAATTAGTGGTGTTTAGACATGTTAAATAATTTTTATTTATTTATACGGAACCCCTTTATGTGAGTAATTTTTGTTATGTAATAATTTGATTTATATGCTAATTTAAAATATTATTAAAATTTATTTGTTACTTTATTTAACAGATTTATTATAAGTCAAAGAAGAAGTTGAAAAAATCATTATCCGAAAATATTTAACTTGCAATTAAAAATACAAATTTTGTATGTATTTGCAAATTATAATAGTTTAATCATAAGGTCAGTAAAAAAAATATTAAAAAGTTCGTCATTTTATATTAAAATTTATTTATATGATAAATTATTCATAATTATCTAACAAAATGTTATATATTTATTAAATCATCGTATATTATTTAGATTTCAAAATAGAAATTCAAATTCAATTAAAATCAAGTCAAAGTTTTATCTATCAAAGAAATCAAACAAGAAAAAAAGAAAAAAAAAATGTAAATCTATATTACAAAAGCATAACACTTTCTACATAATCAATGAAACCATATACTTTCACAAAACCTTGACTTGCTTTAATCTGAACTCTTTTATGTTGATCCTTCTTATGATCATGATATATAACATAGCAACTATATATATTATTCTGATCATGATCATAACATGTATAAATAATCTCCCCATTAGTACTAATCCTCAAGATTTCTACATCAGAACGCCAAAACATACATCTCCATGGATCAAATTTATGAGTTATCTTCAACCATTCAACATCTTCCAAAACCCACAAATCAATTGAAACCAAATTCTTTATATAAACCATAGCTAATTTCGATTCGTACTTTATCAACTTTAAAAAACGCCCCAAACGTTGAGGAAACTCACATTGTAATTGATTCAAAAACTTCTCAGACTTCACATCAAATCTAACTAGAATCAATTTCGAACTTTTGTAAGCTAAGTAATATATAATCCCATCAATACATATACCTTTGGACTCAGGACGATGAGGAATCCAAAAATTATCAACTTCTCGCCATAAACTATTAGATCCCACAGTCAAAATTTGATTCTTAGGAGATGTAATGCACAATACTTTATATTCACCTTTTATTGGATCAAATCCAAAGAACCTATTCATTATTTTTCTCTCAGATTCGTTCAAAACAGGTAATACAATAGATTTACCTGTGCTTGGATTGTTTATGACTTGTGTTTTTTTTTTTTGGTAAAAGGTTAATCTATTAAATGCAGAACAGAGTTTTGTATACACCATGAATCCTCGAGTGAAAGTAAAAAAAAGGATTGAAAATCATAGAAGATGTCGGCTTGAGTGATGGCTAAAATCTGAGCTTTTGAGAACCGGTTGTCGAGTTGTTACTATGGAAGATTGTGTTGGTCTTGTGTAATCTGATATTTGGTGAACCAACATTGGAGTAGTGATTCTGTCGTCGTGGTGTTTGAGCCGCCGGGTGG
>KE151199.1:810977-822216 GCA_000411095.1 Aethionema arabicum
CAAGATTCTAAGAGATAATTTAAATTATTTTTCTAATACATCATGGTTTTGTTTATTTATTTTCTATTTTTGTTTATTTATTTTCTATTCAATTTTTTTTTGGTTAAGTTTCTATTCAATTTGTTGTTTCAATAAAATTGATTGTTTCCAATAAAATTTTAACTCAGTTTGATTATACCGGATTGGATGTAAAAGGATCTGCATTTTATTATTAAAAAAAACATAAAAAGAAAATTGAAAAATTAAATAAAACTACAACCGATAAAAATGCTTCATGTAAATTTAAACCGGTCCAAAACAAACGTGTACTGTAAAGAAAAAAAAAACATAAATTATAAAACATTAGATTTAACTAAAGCCAATGAAATCTATACAAAAAAAAACGATAAGTCTAAGTGTTATGTTACAAAAGCATAACACTTTCAACATAATCAACAAAACCAAATTTTCCAACATAACTTCTAGAGTCATTACCATTATCTTCTCTAATCAAAACTCTTCTATGTCGATTCTTCTTATGATCATAATAAATAACATAAAAGTTTTCATTAGGAGGACCATAACATGTATAAACAATCTCACCACTAGGACTAGTACCCAAAATTTTAATATCGAAACGACACGAAAAACATCTCCATTGATTAACATCAATCGATATCTTCAACCATTCAACTTTCTCAACATCTTCCAAAATCCACAAATCATATGCATAAGGCTTAGCATGGTTTATACCTAATTTCGATTCGTAGTTTATCAAAGTTAAAAACCGTTGTTTCGGTTGCAAAAACAAACATGGTAACTCTTTCAAAAACTTCTCCAATCTTACATCAAATCTAACCACAATAAGTTCCAATTCACCAACTAAAGCTAAGTAATAAATGATTCCATCAATACATACACCGTTAGACCGAGGCCGATGAGGAATCCATAACTCAATTTCTCGCCATAAACCGTTAGATCCCACCGTCAAAACTTGATTATGAGTAGTTTCAATTCGAACACGACAACCACTACCATACATTGAGTTAACAATGCATAATACTTTATATTCACCTTTTATCGGATCAAATCCAAAAAATCTACTCAAGATTTCTCTTTTAGATTGAACAAGAGGTAAAACAATGGATTTACCGGTGCTTGGATTGCTTATAATTTGTGTATTTTTACCACAAGTAAAACTCAACAATCCATTAACGTAAATTGGTGGATCTAAACTACTCTCATCATTGAATTGTGAGACCATATGAGATATAAACTCTATTGGTTTCTCTTTCTCATCGTTAATAAGATTAAAGAAGCTCCAATTGTTCTTATTCTTTGAGGATTCTTTTATTTTATTGAAAGCAAAAAGCAGACGAAATTGATGTGGATTTTGTTGTGATGTGAAAAGATTGATAAAATAGTTAGAGCGAATGATGTTTGACCATGACTTTGATACTCTAACGAGTTTTTGTATGGATTTTGGAGGTAATCTATGGAGAATGTAGTAAACTATATCTGTAGGAATTTGATCCATCTTCTTATTTTTTGTATATAGGGACCACAATTGTGATCAATTAATCTCTAAAACCCTAACTTTTCTTTGATATCGGGTATCTCCGGTATATATAAAACTAGAAATTGATCCGCACAATATACGGGATAACGATTGGATATTTAAAATCAAATAAAAAATCATATAAAATTTTAAATATTTATTATGTTTTTAAAAAAAGTTTAAAATGTTTTTTTTTATGAATTTTAAGATTTTGGATATGTTATCAAATGAATTTGAAGTGTTTTTTTTTTGTGTTTCTATCAAAACACGGTCGTTTGATGTAATATTGGACGCTAAAGTTTATGTAAATTTTTCTAAAATATGAGGTTTGATCAGTGAAATCATCAAACTTAAGGGTGTTTTTTTGCTTTCGGTCTAATCTAGTTTGCATAATTTATGAATTTGTTTAATGTTAACTGATTGTTTTGTTCATCTTATGTATATAAAACTGCATTATATTATTCTGATTAGAGTAAACGGAAAAAATAATTAATAAGTAAACCGGAAAAAAAAATTATGGATAAAACAAATGAATCACCCACATGAATTATAACCCACATAATTTTCAATTACCAACTTAAAAAAACTAAATAATCATGTGTTAACTCACAAAATTTTTAAATAACCAATTTAAAAAAAAAATGCAATCACTAATCACTAAAATTCATAAAAAGCCCAATGAAATAAAATGAAGAAATCTATACAAAAATTCATAAAACAAAGTCTAACTTTATGCTACAAAAGCATTACACTTTCTACATAATCACTAAAACTATCTACTCTAACAAAACTTTTAATGTCACACCCATTCTCTGCTTTAATCTCAACTCTTCTATGATGACCATCCTTATTAAGATCAGAATATATAACATTGAAACTATCATCATCATCATAACACGTATAGATAATCTCACGGTTAGGAGTAATACCCAAGATTTCTATATCATAAAACACACTTCTCCATGGATCAATAACATGACATGTCTTCAACCATTTGATTTTCTCCACATCTTCTAAAACCCACAAATCAATTGAAATGAAAGTTGCTCTATAAACCATAGCTAATTTCGATTCGTATTTTATCAAACTTAAAGAACGTCCAAAAGGTTGAAGAAACTCACATTGTAATTGATTCAGAAACTTCTCAGACTTTACATCAAATCTAACTAGAATCAGTTTCGATCTTTCGTAAGCTAAGTAATATATAATCCCATCAATACATATACCTTTGGAATATTCTAAAGGACGATGAGGAATCCAAAAATCAAGTTCTCGCCATACACTTCTCGATCCAGCCACCGTTAAAACTTGATTTTGATAAGATGTAATTCGATTACCACCACCATATATTGATTCAACAATGCATAATACTTTATATTCATTGTTTATCGGATCAAATCCAAAGAACCTACTAAGTATTTGTCTCCTAGATTTGAAAATAGGTAGAACAATGGACTTACCGGTACTTGGATTGCTTATCACTTGTGTTCTACCAAACATAAAGTTTAATAATCCGTTAACGTAAATTGGGTTACCAGAAAGCCCATCGACTGGGGAAACCATACGCGATATAAACTCCACTGATGGTTTTTTATTGTCAATACCTAATAGACATATAAAGAAAGACATATAAAGAAAGACATATAAAGAAACAATGATTTAACCGTTAAATTAACCGTTAAATTAACATAGAATTTTTTTCGTAAAAAAAATAAAGTCTAGAGGGTTTTTTTGCCAGAAAAACAAAATCCACGACTTTTTCGTCAACTTTTTAATTTAGGGTTTTTTCGCCCCCAAAAACTAAACAGATAGTCTAGGATTTTTTCGTCACCTTCCCATTTAGTCTCAGTTAACTTATATCAATCTTAAACATATAACGATATATGAATTCATCATAAAATATAGCTTCCTCATTTGCTGTTAATAGTACCTTGATTAACGGATGATGAGGAGAAGAAGCTGCAATAGTCATGCTTATTTGATAAATCTTTTGTTTTATTGAAAGCAAATAGTAAACGATGATGTTGTGGCTCAAACTCCATGGATTTCCGTAAAGAGAAGGAATTGATAAAATTGTTAGAGCCGATGATTTTTGCCCATGATTTCGATACTCTAACGAATTTCGCTATCGATTTTGCAGGTAATCTCTGGAGAATTTCATTCACTATATCCATAGGAATTGGATCGGTGTTCTTACTTTTAGTATCTAAAGAAGAATTGTGATCGATCTTCGTCCTTTTGCGAGGTTTTCCCATGGCGAAATCGAATTCTCTCAAACCCTAACTGTTCTTTGATATAGCCTTCGGTTATATATTGCTATATATATAGATACCATATTTTATTAAATAATGAAAGAGGGGGAAAAAATTGATATGGAAACATATAATCTAATTAATGATCTTTAATAAAATTCCAATACATGTATATAATTAAATAATTTTTTGATTTTTTTTTTTGGTCAACATATACAAATATGGAAAAACAAACTTAAGGTTTCAGTATTTCCATACCGGATTGAGATATAAAGGGAAATGCAATTTTTATTATAAAAGCAAAACAAAAAAAATTGAAAATTAAGTAAAACTACAAAATTATATTGGGTTATTCGATATAATTTCTATTCGATATGTTGTTTCAACAAAATTTTCACTCATTCGGTTTGATTATACCGCATTGGATGTAAAGGGAAAATCTTCATAGTAATCAAATTTTTCAAAAAAATCACAATCATAGTTATAACCCACAAAATTTTCAAAATAACTAAATTTTCAAAAAAAAAAATTATAATCATGGTTATAACACACAAAATGTTCAAAATAACCAAATTTTTCCAACTAATCATAACCATGGATTATAACCCACAAAATTTCACCATAACCAAATTTTTCAATTTTTTTTTATTTCATGTTTATAATTACAAATACGGGTGAGTATATTTATATATTAATGATAAAAAATACAAATTAAGTTATATAATTCCTTAATAGAGAGATTTTCTTATTCGAAGAGATGTTCGAAAACATATTTATATTTTATAATACACCTTGGATTATTCGATATAATTTCTATTCAATATGTTGTTTTAACTCATCGGTTACTGCAACCCAACATTTCAATCAAAAGCATTCAAAGCCACTTGGTCCAATTCTTCATTTCTTTACCTACCCATGTTTTGGCATTAACTGCTACAACTCTCAATGTTCTTAACTCAATCTTTGTATGCTCTTGCAAACACTATTACTATATATCAATTACCTTTTACCAAAAAAAAAAAACTCATCGGTTTGAATATTGGATGTAAAGGGAAATGCATTTTATTATATAAAAAAAATCATAAACGATAAAATTGAAAATTAAATAAAAAAACTACAAACCGATAAAACGGTTTATATAAATTAAACCAAAACAAAACAAAACTCTAAACTTATGTTACAAAAGCATAAGACTTTCTACATAATCATTGAAACCAAATACTGTAACAGCACTTGTAGAGTAACGATCTTCACTTTCTTTAATCAGAAAGTTTCTACATTGATTCTTCTTAAGATCATGATATGTAACATATAAGCTTCTATAAGGACCATAACATATATATATAGTCTCACCTTTAGGAGTAATACCCAAAATTTCTACATGACAAATACCAAACACATAAAGATCATGACTTATCTTCCACCATTTAAGTTTCTCAACATCTTCCAAAATCCACAAGTCCACTGCATAAAACTCTCTTCTGTGAGCTACGACTAATTTCGATTCGTAGTTTATCAAATTTAAATGGTCAAAATGTTGATGTAACAAACATGGTAACTGTTTCAGAAACTTTTCCGACCTCAAGTCAAATCTAACTATAATCAATGTGTTGTCTAATTCGTAATCATAAGCCAAGTAATAGATGACTCCATTAATGCATACACTTTGTGAAGGAGTAGGAATATGAGGAATCCATACATCGATTTCTCGCCACAAACTATTATTAGAGTTAGATCCAAAGGTCAAAACTTGATTCGGAAAAAGTTGACTTTTATTACCATGACCATACAATATTGGTTCAACAATACACAATATTTTATATTCGCCTTTTATCGGATCAAATCCAAAGAAACTCGCAAGTATTTCTCTCTTAGATTTGATAGGAGGTAAAACTATGGATTTACCGGTACTTGGATTGCTTATGATGAATTTTCTTCTACCAAACAAAAACCCTAATAATCCATTAACGTAAATTGGTGAAGTTGTACGGTTATGGAGTCGAGAAACCATACGAGATATAAACTCAAGTGGTGGTTTAATCGAAGATGAAGAGAAGAAACTCCAATTGTCTTGATTCTCTCTTGAGTAATAGTCATTAAAAGCAAAGATTATACGATGTGATTCTTGAAACGCCATGGATTGTTGTAAGGAGAAGGATTTGATAAAGTAGTTAGAACAGATGATTTTTGCCCATGATTTTGATACTCTGATGAATTTTGTTACGGATTTTGCAGGTAATCTCTGGAGGATTTCGTTGACTATATCTATAGGAATTGGATCCATGTTCTTAGTTTTAGTATCTAGCGATGAATTGTTGTGATCGATCTTCGTCTTTTTGCTAGGTTTTAACATGGCGAAATCTCTCTAATGAATATATTATATATAGATATGATTATTTTCAATTAATAAGGAACCCGGGAATTGAGATAACAACAAACGAAAAAAATAAAGAAACTGGAAAAAATAAAAATAAGGAAAAAAGAAAATTAATATGAAAACATAGGGGAATATGTTTAAAATATTAATAATGTTAAAGATAAAAGTAATATCTTATAATGAAGTAGAATAAAATGTTAAGATTAATATATATATATATATACACACATACGTGTGTATAAATATTAATAATAAAAAAAATATATGATTGCCTAATAGATACTTTGATTCTAAGAGAGATATTTAAAAATATTATTGTAATCCAGTTATAGTTTGTCGATTTATTTTCTACAAAATTCAAAATTAAATAATGTTAAAGATATTTTCTTATATGTGCGAGTATATTTATATATACTAATGATAAAAAAAAAAAGTACAAATTAAGTTATATTTTGATATTCGAAAAAACATTTTTATATTTTATTATACAATTTGGATTATTCGACATAGTTTCTATTCAATATGTTATTTCAACAAAATTTTAACCGATCGGTTTGATTATACCGGATTGGATGTGAAGCGAAATGTATTTTATTATATAAAAAAACATAAAAGAAAAATTAAAAATAAAAATAAAACTCCAAACCATAAATGGTTTATATAATTTATTAAACAAGTGCATTTGAAACCAAAACAAAAGCAAATAAAACTAAGTGTATGTTACAAAAGCATAACACTTAGAGAGTAAAGACTCTTATAAATCTCAACTCTTTTATGTTTATTCTTCTGATGATCATGATAAATAACATATAAGCTTTTGTAACGACCATAACATGTATATATATTCTCACCATTAGGAGTAACACCCAAAATCTCCATATCTAAACCTTTGAACAAAGAAATATCATAACTTATCTTCAACCATTTAACTTTCTCAACATCTTTCAAAACCCACAAATCAAATGAATAAAAGTCTTTTTTTGTGAACTATGGCTAATTTCGATTCGTAGTTTATCAAACTTAAATACCGTCCAAGAGGTTGAAGAAACTCACCACACTGTAATTGATTCAAAAACTTCTCACACTTCACATCGCTAGAATCAATTCCAACGAGCCTAAAGCTTCGTAAGCTAAGTAATAGATGACTCCATCAATGCATACACCTTTAGATTGATGAGGACGATGAGGAATCCATACATCGATTTCTCGCCACAAACTATTAGATCCTAGAGTCAAAATTTGATTTTAAGAAGGTGGAATTCGAACACGATGACCACCACCATACATGGAGTTAATAATACATAACACTTTATATTCACCTTTTATCGGATCAAATCCAAAGTACCTACTCAATATCTCTACTCTAGATTTAACAAGAGGTAAAACTATGGATTTACCGGTACTTGGATTGCTTATGATTTGTGTTTTACCAAACATAAAGTGTACTAATCCTTTAAGGTAAATTGGTGAACTTGATCTTCCATTGATTTGAGGAACGAGACGAGATATAAACTCCGGTTTTGGTTTCTTCTTGGAGACATTAACATAGGTTAAAGACAAGAAACTCCAATTGTCTTGATTCTCAGTTACTTCAAGTTCGTTTAAAGCGAAGAGTAAACGATGTGAGTTTTGTTGTGTATGAAACGGCATAGGTTGTCGTAACGAGAAGGAGTTGATGAAGTAGTTAGAGCGGATGATTGTTGACCATGATTTTGATACTGTGATGAATTTAGCTATTGATTTTAGAGGTAATCTTTGGAGGATTTCGTTGACTATATCTGTAGGAACTGGATTAGGATCTGTGTTCTTGTTTTTAGGGTTTAGGGATGAATTGTTGTGATCAATTTTCGTCTTTTTGCGAGGCTTTCCCATGGTGAAAATTGAATTCTCGAAAGTTTTCTTCTCTTTTTTTGTAACCTTTTATTATTTTTTTTAGATTTTCACGTGCCTTTAATCTCGGTTTCTGTTAATTGTCTATGGATATTTTAATATTATATTTTCAATTAATAAGGAAACCGGGGAAAAAACCAATATGGAAATAGGAAAAAAAAAAGAGCAATATATTTTTTTTTGGCGTGTATATAAATCTTATTTAAGAAAGCAAATTGATTTATATGATCGCCTAGTATAGATATTTTGATTCTAAGAGATATTTTGATTATTTGGGAAAAAAAGAGATATTTTGATTCTAAGAAATATTTTAAAATATTTTTTTTAACTATGATATTTTAAAATATTTATAATACAATCTGTTTGTCGATATCGGTTTGTCTATATCTTTTCTATTCAATTTGTTGTTTCAATAAAAAATTTAACTCAGTTTTGTTATACCGGAGATATAAAGGGAAATGCAATTTGTTATTAAAAAAAAAACAGAAAGAGGAAAATTCATAATTAAATAAAACTACAAACCCATAAAGGGTTTATATAAATTAAACCGGTCCAATTTAAAACCAAAGCAAAATAACAAAAATTTTGAAATTGTGGTTTAATCTTCAAAATTTAATTTTAATTTTTAAAAAAATCGGTAAAATTAAAAAAATTAGTTATCAAAGTTTACAGTCTAAAAAAAACTATTTTTCTTTAGGGTTTTGGAGAATTTCAATTCCGCCATGGGAAAGCCTCGCAAAAAGAGGACAAAGATTGATAATGATTCGTCACTAGATACCAACACGAATACTATTCCTACGGATATAGTTAACGAAATTCTCCAGAGATTACCATCAAAATCCGTCGCAAAATTCGTAAGAGAATCGAAATCATGGGCAAAAATCATCCGCTCTAACTATTTTATCAATTCCTTCTCTTTACAGATGCAACAACAAGAGCCACATCATCGTCTACTCTTTGCTCTCAATGAATTAAAAGTAAGTAAGAATCAAGACAATTGGAGTTTCTTCACTTCATCTCCGGTTAATAATAAACCAAAACCGGAGTTTATATCTCGTCTCGTTCCTCAAATCAATGGCCGTTCCGGTTCACCAATTTACATTAAAGGATTAGTAAACTTTATCTTTGGTAAAACACAAGTCATAAGCAATCCAAGCACCGGTAAATCCATAGTTTTACCTCTTGTCAAATCTAGAGGAGAAATATTGAATAGATTCTTTGGATTTGATCCAACAAAAGGCGAATATAAAATATTGTGCATTATTAACCCCATGTATGGTGGTGGTCGTCGTATTCGAATTCCACCTCCTCAAAATCAAATTTTGACTCTTGGATCTAATAGTTTGTGGCGAAAAATCGATGTATGGATTCCTCATCGTCCTCAATATTCGAAAGGTGTATGCATTAATGGAGTCATCTATTATTTGGCTTACGATTACGAATTAGACAACACATTGATTATAGTTAGATTTGATGTAAGGTCTGAGAAGTTTTTGAATCAATTAAGGTGTGATGAGTTTCTTCGATTTTTTGGACGTTATTCTTTAACTTTAAGTTTGATAAACTACGAATCGAAATTAGCTGTAGTCCACAAAGATGTAGACTCCGTTTCATTTGATTTGTGGATTTTGGAAGATATTGAGAAAGTTAAATGGTTGAAGATAACTTATGATATTTCTTTGTTAAACAGTAATGGTTTAAATATTTTGAGTGTTAGTCCTAGTGGTGAGAATGTGTATACCTATTATGGTCGTTACAATGGCGTCTATGTTATTTATCATGATCATAAGAAGAATCAACATAGAATAGTTCAGATTAATAAGAGTCGTAATTCTACAAGTGTTCTTGATTATGTATATGGTTTTATTGATTATGTAGAAAGTGTTATGCTTTTGTAACATACTCTTATGGATTTGTTGAAGTCTGATACACTTGCACTTATTTCATTTTTTTTTTTTGATGATTTCTTAGGACTCGCTTTGATCAATAAAACTTTGAATTTTAACTGAATTTGAGTTTCTTTAATGATGGATCGAAATAGAACTCACTCGATCTTTTATTGAAGTCTAGATACAAATAAATGTAAATTAACATTTCTTCTTAATCATGTTATAAAAATATAAGAGAAATGTTAAAATATAAAAAAATTTAAAATATAAAAATTTTTGGATTATAGCTCAGGATTATGATAATCACGAACTTTTAAAATATAAAAATTTTAATTTACATTTCTTTTAAAATCATGAGCTATAATCCATGATTATCATAATCATGAGCTATAACCCATAAATTATTAAAATACCCAATTTTCCAAAATCATAGGTTATAACCTACAATTTTTAAAATACTCATTTTTTGAAAAAAAATTGAAAAATCATGGACTATATAATCCACAAATTTTTTAAATAACCAATTTTTGAAAGAAAAAAAATACATCACAAATTTTTAAAATAACTAATTTTTGAAAAAGAAAAATGCAAAGTCATGATAAATATATATATTTTTTTAACGAAGATATTTTAAAATATTGATAATACAATCATGGTTTGTCGATATACAATCTATACAATTTATTGTTTCAATAAAATCTCAACTCTAAGATGATAATACTTTGTTGTAAAATTGCATTTTGTGGGCAAATATTGAAATGCAATTTTTAGTATAAAAAAAAGCAAAAGGAATAAAATTGAAAATTAAATAAATCTTAAATCTAACATATTTATTTCATGTATATATATACACACATATATGTGCGAGTATAGTAAATATATTAATTATAAAAAATAAAAATTAAGTTATACAATTGCTTAATAGATATAGGGGGTGATTGTTTGAGACTTTTATCACTTTCACTTTAAATAAAAGTGATAAAAGTCTCATTTTATCCAATCGCACTTTAAATAAAAGTGTTTAAAGTTTACATTTACCCAATCAAACTTTCATTACTTCAATTTGTTAAACAGTTTATACAGCCTGTTTTTTTTTGTTTTCTTCATGTTTTTAAGTTTTTTTCTAAAGTCACAAAAAACAAGCTTTACAAACTCTAATTCTAAAAAAATATATATTTATTTAAAGAAATTTTGATTTTTTTAAAATATAACTTAAAGAAAAAATATATTATTTTTATTTTTATTAATTCGATTATTATTATTTTAATTATTATTATTATATATTATTAGTATA
>KE151199.1:829713-840609 GCA_000411095.1 Aethionema arabicum
GGAAAGTAAATAAAATATTTTTTTAAAAAAATACAGTATATAAATATATGTAGATCTATATTTGTACTCTTGCTATTATTGCTTTTTCAGTTTATAAATAATATCTTGGACCGGTAGTGTTAAATAAAAAGTAATATCTTAGCTTTCATTTCATTTTAGTTTTTTTAAAATAAATTCATATAAGGCTTTTTAATGTCATATAAAATTAAAGGCCTACAGTATAACAAAAAAAATATAAATGGGCCACTTTAAGGCCCAACAAAGTATAAAGAAACAATATAATAGCCCAATATAGCAGAGTCCTACGACCATGTCAGTGGTGTACGTTTATGCTGTTTCTGAAGCTTTCTTTATCTCTAAGAATAAAACTTCAATATCCAAAGTTGAAAAAAGAATAATACAATACCAGAACCAGAAGAAGAAGAAGAAAGTCAAAAGACTAACCGGTCGGTCCAATTTGTTAACCGGAATTGAATCAGGTTATATCACTAATTATCTTTTGCACACAGACGCTCTGAAGAATCAAGAAAAGAGTTAAAAAAAATGTCAGAAAATGGTGAAAAAAAGTTTAAGACAATGAAGAGAAGTTAACGAGGTTCTTACTTAGGTATTCGTAGGTTAAGATCATTGAAGTTCCCCAAGCAGACATGCTAAAGAATCTTGGACCTAAACCTCTGTAGAATCCTTTCCAACCATCTTCTGCTATAAGTTGCTTCACCACTTGTTTAGCTGATGGTCTGTTTTCTTGATGTCCCATCACCTGCAACACACAGAGTTATCGTTTTTTATTAGTTTACAAAGATCCAAGTTAGTGTTTAATGTCGCAATGCCTGCGATTCTTCGGTGTTATTTATTCACTAGAGTTAAGCAAATGCAAAAATAGAATCAAGGAAATAGTTAGCACAGTTTAAATGTAGCAATACATGCAGTTCTTGAGTTTGAGAACCGGTATACCGACAAGGCTATAGGCACACAAGAGCTCGTTTTAGACCATCTCCATTGGTAATTTTCAATTTTTTTTCTTCGAAATACGAAGATTTTTCAAATTTGAAGACTAAAGATGAAGGAAGAACTATTGGAGATGTCCTAAGCAAATGCATTATAGAAACAAGGATTATGAATAGGAGCAGTGAACATAGTTTCAATATAGCAATACCCGCAGCTCTTTAAATTGAGAATCATAACAGCAAAGAGGCTACAGACCTGAGAGCTTATCTTAAACAAGAGATTTGCCTATTCAGTACTATATATATATTAGTAAGAGTAGTTAGCAAAGTCTCAATGTAGCAATTGTAAATCAGAGAGGCTATAGAATCGATAGATTGCTTAAACAAGTCACTGGCTACTATGTTCATGCGAGAGGAAAAAAAAATGCAAAATTGAATCAAGGTTTGATTATGAATAAGACTATTTAGCAAATTTTACTAGTAGTAATACCTGGAGTTCCCTAATTGAGTACCATTACGGCGAGAAGTAGTAAACACGAGAGCTCGTCTTAAACAAGAGTCATTCTATGTGCATGAATGTTAAGCAAATGTTAAAGAAAATTAAGGTTTGACTGTGAGAAGGACTAGTTAATACCTGTAGACGTGTTTTTATTGTGTCTAACGGTGTTGTGATTGAGGACGCCGTTGCACCAGCAATAATTCCTCCAATAGCTTGGACAAGAACAATTTTTGACTGACTAGGAGTAGGCATCTCCGTGTCACCACCATAGCCTAAGAATCTGTCAACAGTAGCCAGATATTGGGATAAGTGGAGAAGTAGCAAATCCAAAAGCCCAGTTATTGACAGTATCCTAAAAGACTGAAGTGAAAGTATGATCACACCAGTCATGTCTAACCTCCAGATAACACGTTGGCTTGATCCATAGCTAGCCCACCAAGCAGCACTTGAAGGAGAGTAGGTCATAACAGACAAGCCAAATCCTCTGTATAAGCCTCTTAAGCCATATGACTTTATGATTTTAGTAGCAACATCAATACCACCAGTATATGTAGCATGACCTGAATAACCTTGTACCATCAACTTTTGGCTAATCTGCAGAAAACAGGAGAATTAAGTTCGAACATTCAAATCATGCACTGGTTTTACGAAGTGGTTATGGTATAATAACTGGTAATACTTACTACATCAATTGGGACAAACACGGCCTGCGAGAAAAGAGATGCTGTCATGCCAGCAATGCCATTTGCTATAGCCGCTTTTGAAGGTTCGCTTAAATCAAAAGGTGCAACCAACTTAAAAGCTGAAATCTTTGTTGTCTCCAGAGCAGTTAGAAAGATGATCCTAGCAGGCACTGCACCTGTAATGACAGTACCAAAACCACGGTACATACCAGGAATACCGTCATTCTTAAGTATGCCTTTAATTACAGAAAAAGCATTCTTCTCAGCTATATCTTTAGAAGCAACTTGAAGCCTGGTTTTCACAACTGAAACAGGATATAAAGCTACTGTTACACCAGTGAAGAGACCAGCTCCAACATAGTAAAACCTTTTTTTGTCAAGCCTGCAAGTAAAAAGAAAGAGAGAGCACCAACGATTAAAGCCAAACGAAGAGGATACTTAAGCAAACTTTCTCAGCAACTTACATCATACTTTTAGATAACCAATGAATCGAAAAGTATCATGATTTTGTAGCTTCTCACACATTTCTAGAACCTAAGATGCAAAATTCTGTGAATACGCCCTAGATTACCAAGCCGTTCCACACCATTCACCAGAACAAAGATTTTGATTCTATACTAGAGAACAATTAGGTAAAACGGAAAAGTTTATTTAATCCAATCCTTGGCTGAAATCGGGGTTCTCTCACTAGAAACAGATTCTATCCTATGAAAGCCAGAATTCGAGTTTCACTCTTCCACCAATTGCAACCTTCAAGCTTCACAATCATATTATACTTTAATAGCCATGAAAATCCAAAAACATCGACCAAAATAATCCATCAAAATATCAAAAACAAAATCTGGATCGAACAACAACAAAAATCGTACTAGCAAACGCCACGAAGAACAAATCAAAACAAGGAAAATGACGGATCAACGAAATTAAAATCGAGGAAACCAAATAAGAAGCGTACTTATCCCAATTAATCTCCGTGTTTCCAAAAGTCGCAACACGAGAACTCGGCGGCGTGTTCATAACTTCTCCTATTTCGCCAAACCGAGTTAGAATCCAAAAGAGTGTTCAACGTTCGATTCAGGAAGACATCTGCATCAAATCGAAACTAAGAGAAGAAAGAGGAAGAAGAAGAAGGCGATAATGAACAATGATGGCAAAAATGAACTTCGTTTAGCAAAATTCTTGGAGCCAAAATAATCTTTGGGATTTGTCAAGAGAAGAAAAAACTTTGTGCAGAGAAGAATTTTAAAACGCAAACGCGTTTTTAACCCAAAAGTCCGCGTTTAGTTTTTCTGCAGCCGCGAAAACTTTTTAATCGGTCGTTCACACTTAACATCTATAATAATATAGTTTTTAACATATTATTTATTTGTGTGAAACTTATTTGTGTTGAATTGGATTTTAATCTTTAATAAAATAGACTATAATATTTACTAATTAAATATATTTATTAAAATAAAAGCCTCTAGTGAATCATATTAGAACGTCTTCAAAACAAAACGCCGTTTGGGACTTTTCGCCTTTTCACTCTAGCGAAAATATCATATTATATTTGTGAAATATTATATATATTTATTGGACCGACATTTGGGCTTAAATCAATTATGAACCAATTGGGTGTTTATTTACTACTGTACCCTCTGTTTTTTCGGCGTTTTATGCAAACAAAACTCTTTTTTTATAGGCCCATTTAATTAATTTTTTCACGAAGTCCGTTTGATTTAATTAGGCCCATTAAGTTAGCAACGCGCGCAACGCGCTTTTGGTGCGAGTGAGAATAGGTTTTCAACCAATTAACAAATGACACGTCGACAAAATAACTTCAAAACTATTGATTTTTGTTTTTGTTCGAGAATTAATGTTCTTCAATGGCGATTGGTGAAGGATCGATGATAAAGGTAAAATCCTTACAAATTTCTACTGATTTATCTTACAAAACCCCTTTTTAATCGTTTATCTGGAAATCAAATTTCAGAAATTAGGGTTTACAACAACAAAAAAGTCATTTCTAGGTCTGGTTTTGTTTCAAAAAACAGAATCAAACCCAGAAGGATTTTGAATTCAATTCTAGAGAACAATGAATAAGAGAAGAAGAAGAAGAGTGAGTGAAAATGTCCAAAATGAAGCAGATTGCCCTTTTGCAGAGTTTGGTAAAAAAGGGTAAGAATCTGGTGAAGGTAACATACATTCATCGCCATTAAAGTAGACTTTTCTTGGAAAAGCCCAACCTTGCTTAAATGTGAAAGTCTTTTGATCTTTTTGTAACAAAACCTCTGATTGAACATTCCCTGAAGGTCCAGCTTCCATTAATAGATCATTGTAGAATTTCATTCCATAAAACATTCCTGTATCATCTGTTCAATCATAAGATTTAAACCCATAAGTTTAAGGTTTTAGATTAATCTTTCAATCTATGAATTACTGATAAAATTGTATCTAAATTGATCATCTGTTTTTGTTTTCTCCTTCAAATTTACTCAATTTCTTGGTGATTTATCTAGTGGATTTTGTTAAATCTAGCTCAAGTAAAGTCTCTAGTTATTCTTTGAGGCATTTCGTCGAACACCTAATCTGCATTTTGTAAAAATTAGTGAAATAGAGAGAGAGAGACTTACTTATGGATCCGTAGGGAACAACTGGTTTGTAATCAAAGCTGAAAACCTGAGTGACATTGTTGAGATTTGGGTGTTGAACAGCTAATGTCCATAATGTATGATTCATTTTATAGTTAAAATTTGTGACTGCAATCTTCACACGCCAATAATCTTTGTAGTTAACTTTAACATGCCAATGAACTCTAACTGGACACATATGATGTGTACATTGAAGTAAAGGAGTGTTGTCTTTTCTTGGTGTATTGATTCCTTTCATGCTTAGAAGCTTAGAATCAGCTCTGCAGATAAACACATCAATACGAGATATAAGCAAACAAGAGCTTAGAATCTTAGCTTCAAGAGTTTAGAATGTATCTGCTTACTTACTTGACACAGTTCTTTTTGTTCTCACAGCCACAAGCACAAGAAGGGCAAGGAGTTATGGTATCATTGTAGAAAGAAGAGAAAGAAACACAACAACTTGGGTGTTTTCTAGCTAAAAACTGTGAATATGTGCAGGTAACATTCCATGTCACTGCAGAAAAACAAGTTTTGAAATGAAATTTAGCATCACTCACCTGAAATAAATCAAAGATTAGATAGTTTTAAAGGGTTTAACTTACTTAAAGCTTGTGTTTTTCGTCGTTTATCAGCTGTAAGGAAAGCTGTAGAGGGAACAATTTTAGCTGGACCACAAGTGTAACCAAGTCCAGGACCAAGTAAAGTGAAGTTCTTAGGTAATTTAACAGTTTTATTAGTGGTTCCAGCTAAACCAACACTAACTTGAAACTGTGAAACAGCAGATGATGGATCTTGACCCCAAGCAGCAACTACACCGCCTTTACAACAATTAGAGAATTGTTGATTGTAAGGAACACCAGGTAAGAGATCAACAACTGTTGGTGTTTTTTTACAACAATGAGGTACATTTCCTTTGAATTTTGAACAATCTCCTTGTTCTGTTGTTTGTGCACCAACCATTGACCAAATTACTTCTTTTTTAGCCCATGTCCACCCTAATGTCCAACCTGGGTTTTGTATGTGACGATACATTTGAAAGTTGTTCATAGTTACTGTTGCCTGCACATAATCCAAGATAAAAGATCAAGAATCTAAACCCTAAACCTTACACAATCCAAGATAGATATAAAAGAGTCTAAACTCTAAGGTTCTGCCTTTGCCCTTGTGTGTGAGTTTGTGTAGGATCTAGGGTTGGTCTTGGGGGCAAATTGATGAGGCATTAGTCTCGGACCCCCAAATTATACAAACCCCAAATCATATATTTATTTAGGGATTTTAGTATTTTAGATCTTAAACATTTCCATTTGGTGAAAAAACCCACAATGACCAAAATGGTTTTTTAAACCCTGAACTTTGATTACCAGGTTTTAAAACCCTAAACTTTAATAACCGGATTTTTAAACCGAAATCTCAAATTTAAACTTGAAAATATAGTATAACTAATCCAAATTTGGATTATAGTTTTAGGTTAAATTTTGAGATTATGGTTTAATTTTGTGTTTAAAGTTTAATTTTGATTTAGAAAATCCCATAGTATTTAAGAAACCCGGTTATAAAAGTTTAGGTTTCAAAAAATCATTTTGATAGTCGAAAGTTTTCGTCACCAAACGAAAAATAGTTCAAGATCCAAAATACCATAATCTCATTTATTTATATAAATTTGTTTTTTTTAATATTCGCTATATGAAATATTGACCTCTGTTTAGAATTTTGTTTCAGGACCAACTCTGCATAAGGAGAATGTAGACTTACCACATAACCATCTGCAGTCCATGACATGATATCCCATTTAATAGTAATGTTCCCATTAGGATCTAATGGATCATAAGCAGCTGCATACAAAACACAAGAACAAGAACCAGATGAGAAATATTTACACAATCTTTTTGCAGTGAAATGAATATGAAGAAAGACAAAACTTACAAACACTAAAGATGAAAATGAAGAAGAAGAAGAAGAAGAAGACTCCATAGGTAATGAGCTTCATCTTGTGACTGAAACTGAATTCAAGAACTGAATGAAACACTTGTGTTCTTCTACTTAAGGGATAATAATAACTAAAGCTTTTATTTTTTTTGCAGAGATTCTTGTTATGGTGTGAGAATATGGCTGTTTACCTACTTGTTGTTGCATTTTTCTTCCTCTGATTACTATATCTTAAAGCAATGTTCATGGTGATTGATAATAAAACAGCAGCAGAAAAGATACTGACGTGTTCTTGTCTGAACATAACATCTCAACTTTCTTCCTCTTTTTAAAGATTTCATGAACAGAGATGACAAAGGTGATATCTTGGAGTTGAAGATAAACGATAATGGTGACTTGTCATGACTTATGACTCTTAAACTTCTGACATTAACGTATCTCCAGATTAAGCTTATTCAAAAAAAAATCAACTCTTGGTCAAAGCCCAATTACTTGTCTAGGCCTAAATTCTGACCCAAGCAAAAATGTATACTAATTCTCGTCATAAAAAATCGAATAAAAATCAAGAAATCAATAAAATTTGGCTCAGCTTTAACCGATTTTTTTAATTATTTTCTCTATTATTATTATTATTTTTTTTTTTAATATTTTCTCTATTATTCAAAACTAAATAAAATACAAAGACGATAGATAACCTACTATTTAAAAAATCTGAAAAAATTCTGGTTTTGGCCCAAAATCTAGTCTTGAGTCTAGGCCCAAGTTCTGGTCAAAGCCCAAGATCTGGCCCAATAAAAAGGTAATGAAACTAATAAGCAAGAAATGTTACCAATTTTTCCACATAGTACAAGAGCCCAAAAACGAAGCCGGAAACGAAGGATCCAACGGTCAAAAAACCTCTGCAAAGAATAACATTAGATGTGGCTATGGGAGAAGACAATATCTGTTTCAAAACTGAGAGTTACTTTTAACGAACTGTTAGTCCCTGAGTTGCTGCAGCTGCTGATGTCTGAGAATATTCCTCGGTTACCTTGTTGGCTTGAATTGTACTCATAACATTCGTCACATTCACCTGCGCAAAACACGAAAAAACAAGAACCAGATTCTTATATATATGAATCATAATCTACAATGTATGTTTAAGTAGTTTCGTTATGTTCCGGTTTTGTTGTTTTTACCTGCCAAGCTGCAAGCTTTGTTCGGAGAGATTGCCATTGCTTTTGTCCGAACTCCCGCTCGGTATAACGGCTGAAATATGTCATCAGTATTAGAATGTGGATAAATATTGCAACCATAAATACAAGTAGGTTGTGTTCGTTAGCGTGTCTCAGCGACAAGCAACAACGACAGCGACGAAATGATGTTTCTTTACCCGTCACTGGTTCAACTACAAGTTTTTGCGACGAATTTCGATGATGAGCGATTAAAATTCAAATTGCTGAAAAATCTGGTTTAATTTTTAATCACTTAACCAGCAACGGATAATCGAACATCTTCAACAACGAGTTTTAGCGACAAATCTCAGCAACATGTCGCTGAACCAGTAACGACAAAACGAATATAATTTTTTATCGCTCACTCGTCAATGTCTCTAAGAAGAGCAAACGAACAAGCATGTAACTTACCTGACAATTAAAACTTGATTCATCTGATCCATTTTGCAATCGATTAATTTCGCGGTTATTGCCTTCACCACCCATAATTCGACCTCCTCTTCGGTTATCTGTAACCAGAAAAAGAACACTATGATAAGCAAAGAAGGAAAAGTTATTGAAGTTTATGTTTTGAGACAGGTGGAAGGAGTTCACCTGTAGAGTGTTCTTGATAGATTTATAAGGTATTTTGCCAGATTCATCTGAAGCTAAATCTACTAGTGACAATAATCTCATTTTTGCTACACAGTCTTCCTCCACAAGCCCTATATGTAGCCATATCTTGCTGATTACAAGATTGAAAGATTTAATCAGGACATCAGATTAAGCTGGAAAGTGTTAATAACAGTACCATAGGTTTTGAGAAATCCTGAATTCGCGTTTTGGAACTCAATGTATGCATCCAGTCTCTGAGTAAGAAAGATCTTGAGTAGCTGATAAACTTGCCCGTTGGTGGGATCGTTCTCTAACTGTGCGATGGCTGGCATGTCTAATAAATCACACTGCAATAAAAACAAAGTGGGATTTTAGAAAGGGAAAACGGTAAAATAGACCCTGAATTACCGATTTGGTGAAAAAACTCCCCAAAGTTCAGGGTCTAAAAACCCCGGTTTATCAAAGTTCAAGGTCTAAAAAACCGTTTTTTAAAGTTGGGCGGTTCTACACCAAATCAGTTAAGTTCAGAGTCTATTTTACCATTTTCCCTTTTAGAAAAGCAGAAGTTAAAATTGCCGAAGACAATAAGACATCAAAAGGAATGGAGATAACGGAAGATGAATCTTACACAGATCTAAATAGAATAAAGATTTATGAATTATGATACCTGATATATACTAGGAGCCTTAACAAATTCAATGATTGCACGTACAGCTTCCTCCTTGGCTTCACTCAAAACCTGGGAATCCTCATTGGAGAAAGTTGCTAGATACTTCGTCATGAATTTTAAGGACTCATTCGCAAGACTGTAAGCCAATGATGAGACCATTGGTATACCTACACATAAAAAAAAAGAGGAAAGGAAGAAGAGCATTTTATACAACTTTGTTGCAGTACCTTTTATGTTCTCTAAGCACATTAACAATGGCGAGAAATAGTGCTCTCTGCTCTTTAACGTCGATATTCCACTCTTTCAAGAAGCTGTCAATCTTCTTAAAGGAAGCCACTATATGTTCCGTAACCTTTCCGTTCACAGCTAGTTCCATAGCTTTCAGGTATACTTGAAAACGAGCAATTGGGTGGTCCAACAGATTGTATAGATTAAAGAGACTGCACAGAGACAAACAATAGATGAGAAGTATGTAATACACAAATGAAACATTATAATATATGCTCAAAGAATTATACGATCATACATCTTCAAACGCAATGAAGCTTTGTCATTTGGTTGTTGAACAACTTTAGAAGATATAACTTTCACTATTTCAAGGACTTCCTCAGGACTTTTCACATTCTTAACAAGACTGCAAATTATGGTGTAGGTGCACTCAAGATCTGATAAGAAGCATATGCATGAAGCTCGCAAGAAATATACAACATTTTGGTGAAAAGGACTGCAACAAGCTATGCTAAAATGATAAATCAGACCTTTCTCAGAGATCTTGGAAGATACCAAGTCAACTGAAGTTACCATTAACGTTGCCAAATCGAGCCACATTCCTGCTACTATAGACTCCTCAGCCTCCCGACATAGCCTGGTCACTTGAGGCTCTGCAGCCTAAGCAAAGAACACAATTCGTGAAATACAATCGTTAACTGAATAATTTCACACTGCAACTATGTCTCAGATGGCATTAATCATAATATTTACTCCACCACATTCTTCAATTGGAATAATCTCAGATGGATTAGAGCATATCATACTTAGAAACGTCAGAATCCTGAAACATTCGAACAATTTTTCTAATCGTATCCATCTAATGGCCGATAAAACAACATTTCGATGATTCAGAAACAAATACTTCGAGCTAAATGTTGATCTACAAGATTAAATTCAATACACGGAACTTCACAAATACAGGCATTAAAATCCTACAATCATTATCTCCACTTTTCGATGATCCAGAAACAATGCGGTACCTCAGGACCGGCATCAGCCCAAGCAAGCTCAGAAGTGAAACGGACAATGGCGAGCGATGGATCTTCTTCGGAGGTGGGAACAATCGTCGTCATTTTCAGCTCAAATTCGAATCTCCTCCTCTCTCTCCTCAAAATCCAAACCCAAATTCTTAAAAATCCCTAGGAAGAGAGAGAGAGACAAAAAGACCAGATATGAAACCCTACTCGACGCTTTATCTTTTTTTCAGTTTAAAGATAATAAACCGGATCCGGTTTAGCACTAAAATCAGCTGAGAAAAAAAAAACGGTTTTGTACATCCAACGGCTATAAATCAATCAAAATAAATTTATAAAATTAAACGGTCAAGATCATTCTAGCGTCGCCTCCTTATATAAACGAGCTCGCCGTCAGCTAAGGAACACTCGCCACCGTCCTCCGGTAGATAAACCACCGTGATTTCCTCCATAGCCGCCGTGCTCAGCTCAATAACACTCTCTCTCTCTCTCTCTCTCTCCCTCTCT
>KE151199.1:847409-860240 GCA_000411095.1 Aethionema arabicum
TAATAATAAAATAATGAAAAAAATAAATTATTAATACGCATAGTATGCTTTTCATAATAATACTAATATATGTTCCTAGAAAATGTTTTATTATTTTAGATTAATATTTTGTTTCAACCTAATACCTAGCAATATATGATTAATTTTTTTTTCTTTATTTTATATTAATATTTTGCATAAAACAATGTTTTTCTTATAAACATGTAACATATAAATGAGGTTTATATGAGGTTTTTTTGTTATTATAAATGAGGTTTGATTATTTTATTTTAGTTTTTAAATAAAAAATTTAATTTAATATTTACTAATATATTCACCATATTATATCTAAACATTCATTTCATTTTCCATATTATTTATGATTTTAGACAAAATTACCCCTAACAATAAATGTAATCATAAATGTGTGTTAGACAAATAAGAGTGGCACAAAAAGTAATTAAACAATTATTTTGGGGGGTCTCTATATTTGTACTCCCCAAATAATATATGTAAGATTGTAAAAAAAATATAATATGGTTTAAAGTAAAAATGAAGGAAACAACAATTTGTCATGTGCATATGATTATAAATTTATAACAACATTTTTTAAAAATAAATAATAAAATTTAATCTAGTTGCTAAAACTTGTACTTGAGTTTTTTTTTGTTCTTATTAATTAAAATTTTATAAAACATATTTTCTTAGTAATTTACCTCTTTATAGTAATTAATGACTTGGTCCAACTTCTAACTATAATGGTCATTAATTATTATTTTTTTCTCTTTAATTAATTAATTATTTTATTTAACATTATCCTTTTTCGTTTTTTTCGGTAACATAAAAATCATATCGCTAGTATTTATATTAAAAACAAAAATTAAAGATTGCTTTAATTACTTACTAAGTAATGCCTAAAAAGTTAGAGAAAATATTTATTAGAAAGGTCTCCAGAATCGTATTTATATGTGATAATTTATTACTTTGTCTGCCTATTTGTATACATACATATAAGAAATAAATTTTAATATTATATGATTTCAGATTTATTTTTTGTTAACATACCTAGTACATATAATTGTGTATTCATAATATACGTAAATATAGAACTAATTTATAATAAATAAAGTCGAATTTTATGAATATTGATAACTTTGTTATATTTCGAACAAACAAAAATATTAAGTTTATGCAAGCAAAAAGTAATTAATTCCCTTATCATTATTATAGTTTTTTTTTGTCAATTATTATAGTTTTTGTGGCAAATACTTATTAATGGAAAATACCAATAAATATTTATAGAATATTTGCTTGTCAAAATGAAAATCAACAAATGAAATTAATGGTGAAATTAAATAAAGTTTGAAAAGATATGTGACAAAGTTATATGTACCATGTGCCAATAATTAAAATTGTGAATTAGGTCTTATCATAAAGTATAGCACATTATCTATTTTTTTTCAATTAAATTGCAGTCAATTTTCAGTAATATTCTTATAATTAAAAAAAATATATTCATGTGATTTGTTCCATTTCTTTTCATGTTTATTTTCTCCTTTTTCCCATATATTTTATTATATCCTTATGAGTTTTATTTACCGATCTACAACTTTAATACACACTTTTACTATAACCAATTTTTAACGAACGTTTTTTACTTTCATTCAATTTTAGAATTAACTTATCTTATACTTTACGTTTATTATTTTAATACAAAAAAAATAATTTTTAGATGCAGTTTTTTTTGCAAAAAGGATAAACACCAATAATTCGATTATTATTTCTGAGTTGACGATTATTATATTAATATTTTTATTACTATATGTTACAGGTTTATTATACTATGATGTCATAGATGATGTGTGGTGTGAATTGTGTGATTAATGTATACATATATAAATTTGGGGACTTGATGCAAAGTCAACTTGGAAAACCAAATATTAATATAAATAAAAAAAATACTAATAATAGTAATTAATATGATATACTAAACTAGGGTTATATATCCATCACGCTACAAGTCTACAACATGAGTAATATAAACATACATACATATATATATATATATATATAATTGGAAAACTTAATATATTTTTTATAATTTNTCTTTTTCTATTTTCCATTAATATTAATTTTGAAAAATATTGATGGTATATCTTTACATTGTTTTAAAACATTTTTTGTATAATGTCAAAAATACAAAACATTAATATTTATAAAAAAATAACATTTTTTAAAAATTAAACCAGATAATACACATATGACATACCCAATATTATTTCAATGTAACATAAAAATAAAAATATTTTGGTAAAATAATTTCACCAGAGAATTGTAATAATGAAACATCATATATTATAATATAAAAATAAATATCCTAAACACGCTTTCTTATGAATATTTGAATTTTAAATTCACACCTATGTCCATGTGCATCATATTCCTTGGTTACTTCCAAAACCACTCATTAATTTAAACAAAGATAAATAAAATTAAAACTATTTTAAAACAAAATTAAAAAAAATAAACAAGTTTCTTACAAAAATAAACCCCACTTTGTTCACAGCACATAGTTGAACAAAGCCACGTGATCTGTCCATTACACTTTTTGTGATTAGTACATCGCAGACCATCAAACTCTCAAATCAATATTAATTTTTTAATAACTTAAATTAAAAATTAATTCACATTTTATATAATTGAATACAGTGTTTTAAGTTTTTTAAAAATACACTAATTTGATTTGTATTTTGTAACAAACATATTTTTAGGTATTCTTACTAAAATAGACATTTTTATGATTATACTTTAGAGTTTTATGATTAGAGTTTAGGCTTTTACTGATTATATTTAAATTTAACAAATAAATCTAGACTTTAATTATTAAAAGACAATGGACCAATGGTGAGTAATTAGATTTTAAAACTAATTTGATCGATAAATATACATAAAAATATACACAAGCCATATGTTTTTACAAAAAATAATTAAAATTAATGTATTTTTACGATTTATTTTTGTATCATAGTCAAAATTATAATTTAAAAATAGAAATAACAAATTAAACATAAACTTTTTTAAATGAACAAATTAATTAGTGTTAAAAAATGAATAAATTAACTCTTACAAAAATAATTATTTTATAAATAAAAGAATTCGTAAAATAAAATATTATTCTTTTGTAAGACCCACCAATGTTAGACCATGCAAGCTTTATTCCAATACACCAATCCACTTTCTTCCTAAAGTATTTATTATAATTTTGTTTTTGGCCATTAGGAAACAAATTTATTTTATTTTTTAAAATAAAAAGTGTATTTATCTTTTTATATATTTAAAAAAATAAAATATATTTTTTTGGTGTCTGTCTCTGACAAACTCCACATGCACATGTAAAGGGGCACCAAAGACTTCAAAGACCCCACTCACAATTATTTTGTCCACATGGATGTGTAAGGAAACCTTCTTTTTTTCCATTTTTTAATTTTTTTCCCTCTATTAAATTAAAACTTAAAATATTATTATTATTATTATTAACTAAAACACCTCATTTACGTTAATCGAATTAATTGACAGAGATTATAGGAAAATTTTCTAAAATACATTATGTGTATTCCTAAAGAAGTCACAACAAAACGTATTTTTTTTATAAAAATAAACATTTTTTTAACTCAAAATAAACATTTTATGTTTTTGTACAAAAAACAAACATTTTTGTAGCTAGATTTTGAGTTTTATCATTAAATTGTATGATTACAGTTATGGTTTAATGATTAAATTGTAAGGTTTAATCATTAATTTTAAGATTTATTGGTGAGATTTACATTTTTTTTATCAATCAATCCACATAAAAAGTGGGGTGTGTTTTACAAAAATAAAATAGTTTTTAGTTTTTTTTTTTGCAGAAGAAACTTCAAATTGATATATTACAATTAACCTGAAAATATGCATAACTACACCGTTGTTATATTAAAATAATTAGATAAACATTTATTTATAAATCTGCCAAAAATATAAAACTAAGGAATGAGCATAACTAATTATCAACCAACCAAAAAGGAAAAAAAATTATCCATTATTTTTATTTTATTTTTTAAAACTATTTTTAAAAATATTTAAAAAAATACACAAAAAATTAAATTGGTATGTGCTTTCATGTGCATCACTTTCATCAAAGCTGCATAAAAAAATAGATACCTCATTATTCCCAAGCAGATTTTTATTCACAATTTATTTTTAAAAAAAATCAATTTACATTCTCTTACAATGTATAATATACGGATATATGTACACGAATGTGTACATACATACATACATATTTACATTACATAACATAACCAATGTTTATATATATTCATCAATGGCTTCTTCATTTTAGTTGCAGTCTAGAGAGAGAAAAAAATTAAGAGAGAGAAAGAGAGAAGTGAAGAAAACTCTTTACCTTTCCAAAACTTTATCTTCTTTTCTTCTTCAAAGAGAAACAAACACAAAGAAACCTAATTTGTTGTCTGGCCATAACTTCACAAGTAGCTTTTACACATTTCTCTCTTATTCTTTGTCTTCTTGTCTCTTTTTCATTTCCAGACACTTAAAAACCTTCAAAACCCATAAAAAGAAACACCATTGATTCATGAAAGAATCTTAAAAGTTCTTGTAATAAGAAGAAGAAGAAAAAAATGTCAGCTAAGCTTTTGTATAACTTATCAGATGAGAATCCAGCTTTGAATAAGCAAATTGGGTGCATGAATGGGATTTTACAGGTTTTTTACCGGCAACATTATCCGGTGAGACGTGTTACCGTCGCCGGAGATGAGCTTTCAGGTAATATTATATCTCTTTCCCAATGTTTTCTCCATTAAAACCTGAGGAAAGAAACCAAAACAGAGCAGAGAAAATGAAACATTAGGATTTTGTATTCTAGTTTCTGACTAAGATCATAATCTAAGATTCAGGACCACAAGAAATGAAGGAATCATAGGAATAATCATATAGTTTTGTTCGCTATAACAGAGATTTTTATTGGTTAAAAGCTAACTTTTTTCTGGATTTTTGCAGGTAAATTAAGTGAAACCAACAATTCTTCAACGGTCAAGGAAACGGTAAGAATCTTAAACCAATTGAGAAATTTTAACTTTTCAAGAAGAAAAATTAAGCTTAAAGAACTGGTTTTATTTACCTAATTGCAGGATAAGAGGAAGAAGAAGAAGAAAGCTGCAAAGGAGAAACAAAGAGTTTCCTCAGAATCGTCGTCACGTATCTCTTTTTCTTCTTCACCATGCTCTTCAAGCTTCTCATCTGCAGAGGTCAGCACTACGACCTCTCAATTCGAGCAACCTGGTTTAATTCAAACGAATAACGGTCATAATCCGGTTAAAGAATTGTCCAATGGGTCCCCAAAGTCATGTGATCTAAGGGAGGTTGTTAAAAGCTCAATTCATAAAGAAACAAGAAACAGAGATGCAGAAAGTTTACCTCAGCAGCCTAAATCAGCAAGAGCTAATGAGTCACCGTTAAGTTCACTATCTCGGAGTTCTAATGAATGGAACGAAGGAGGACGGAGAGTAGTTAACCTGAAAGATAGTCCACGGTTCTCTTATGATGAGAGGGAGATGAGAAAAACCGGCACAAAGTTGAAAGAGACACCAAGGTTGTCGTTAGACAGTAGATCAAGTTCTTTTAAGAGTACAAGAACTGACGCAAGAAGTAATTCAACAGAGCCGCAAGAGCTTTTAACAGGTCACAGAAGAACAACATCGAGTGTTATAGCCAAATTGATGGGTCTGGAACTCATTCCTGACGACCCTGTAATTGATCAGAAATGTGAAAACCATTTTTGTGATTCTCCAAGGCCAACTTCACGTGTGGAAACAGATCTACAAAGAACAAGAAGTTCAGATTCAATGAAGAAGATACCTGCTAAGTTTCCAGTAAAAGCAGCTCCATGGTCACAAGTGGATGGTGGAAAGAACCAAATCAAAGCAGCAGAGGCTACACTGACAGTTTATGGTGAGATACAGAAGCGGCTTTCGCAGCTAGAGTTCAAAAAGTCCGAGAAAGATCTTAGAGCTCTAAAGCAAATACTCGAAGCGATGGAGAAGACACAGCAGTTGATCAATGGCGGAAGGAAAGATGACAACACTCAGAGTTTAACTAATATTGTGCAGAGAACTGACCAATCATTCCCAGCTGCAACATATCCATCCAAGAATTTCAGATCTTCTATGGAGGCGGCTGCTCCGGTCTTCAAAGAGACGAGCAATTCTGGTTCTGCCTCTTTCTCGCCACAGAATGTTGTGTTAACAAATGTCAGAAACTCAAGGCAAACCCGGAAAGTCATCCCAGGGAAGCAGAGTGCCATGGAGGTGAACCCAAGGCCGGGACTTTATACGGACCAGTTAGATTCCACAGCAAAAAATACAAGACTGTTACGACCAAAAAGTGATATGATCCAGTCAGGGAAGAGCCAGCAATCTTGCATCAGCCCAAGAACACCCCCAAAAAAGCTTGGGTTCGAGAAACAGTCTCGACCAACGTCTCCAAAACCAGAACCGAACAAGATCCAGAGACAACGACTCAGTAGGCAGCAGACAGAGTCAGCTTCTCCAAGAAGAAAACCAGTGATAAAATTGCGCAACATGCAGCAATCTGAAGACCGTTTAAGTGATGAAAGCAGTGACTTGAGAAGTTTAAAATCTGATAGCAACGTAAGTTTGGCCTCCAACCTTGATATCGAGGTTACAAGCAGATATAGGTATGAGAGGAACAGCGATATCATGGAGCAGCACACACCAAAACAAAGGGTATATATCTTTTTTCCTCAAGCATCCTCACTTTCCAAGCTATTCATTATTTCTCTTTCCACTAAATCTCATTTGTTTATCAATGCTGCAGAGTCCAGACTTCGGAATGAAACTGGATAGACCGTTACCAAAACCTCTGAAACTTACAGTGGAGCAGCCAAGTCCGGTTTCAGTTCTTGATGCAGCCTTCGACGAAGATGAGTCACCATCCCCTGTGAGAAAGATATCCATAGGCTTTAAAGGTGAGTTTCAGACTGAAACTATATTTGATTGATTCATAGAAACTACAAGTTTATAGATTGCAATTGTTGATTTGTGTAAAGATCTCACCTTAACTACTTTTCTTGCGACAGAGGACGATAGTTTACGTTCTGAAGAGGCCCAGTGGATGAATAAGCAGAGCACCTTATGTAGATCGATTGTGTGGCCTGAGAGTAACGCAAGTCTAAATCAGCCCGATGCTGATCTAGTTGAGGATTACAATGAAGAAGGTGCTGAATTAAAAAATGGCGACCACAAGTACATCTCAGAGATACTGTTAGCATCAGGGCTTCTAAGAGATATTGAATATAGCATGATAAGCATTCAGCTGTACCAAGCACGCCAGCCAATCAACCCGAGCTTGTTCCTTGTCCTGGAACAGAACAAGACAAGCAATGTGAGTCTAAACAACAACAGAAACAAAGGCAGAGACTTTGTAGAACAACAGACGGCAAAGCCAATAGAGAGAATCAGGAGAAAGCTCGTATTTGACACCATAAACGAAATCTTAGCTCACAAACTCGATGCAGAAGGATGTACCAAGCAGCCATCTCCGATATCATCAATCAGCCATCTGAATACAACTGAAAAAAGATGGAAAGGGAAGGAACTTCTGCAAACTCTGTGTTTAGAGATCGACCAATTACAAGACAACACGAAGTGTATCTTGGACGAAGACGAAGAAGACATCATTTGGAAGGACCTGCAAAGCCAAGGCATGAACTGGAAGGAAACTGAAGCAGAGATACCAGGGTTAGTATTAGACATTGAGAGGTTAATCTTCAAAGACTTGATAAATGAAGTTGTGACAAGTGAGGTTGCAGCATTTCCAGGAATGCTCACTGGGCAGCCCAGGCAGCTTTTCCATTGCTAATACTCTTACTTATCACTTAGAATTGTAAATGAAGAAACTGAAATCATCCATTTTACAAAGGAGAGAACCTTTGGTTTCTGGAATCCCTTTCTCATGTTCTCTTCTTAATTGTTTCATAAAGACCCAAATCAGAGAAAGCTCAAGAAAATAGTATATTTCACCACACCTAAACTGATGTAAAGAACAAGCAGAGCACTTTTCTTCCAACAATTTTGAATTACTACACCTAAAGGAAAGGCAAATCTAAGCAGAGATGGATATTGTATGTTCACTTGACAAACGAATATTTCACCAACAAATGATGTTAAAGACTAAACACTCTCCTCTTCCTTCAACAGTTTGACTTAGTAAAAATCTGTTTCCCTAAGAGGTCATGTATTCAACTGCAAACTATCACTCTAAACTCAAGAGGCAAAGATATTCCGTCTACAAATTCTAAATGACAAAATACCTATTTTACATTTGTGTCAATACTTTCACGCTTTTCTTCGTGTTCTACTTTCTTCTCTTTGTCTCCATCCTCTTTAAACCAACCCCTTTTCTCAAAGCTCTGATTAATCGCCGAGAATTTAGAAGCTTTTCGAGTCCCAATTTTGAAACGAAGTGGAGCTCGTTGTGTTCTCGAACCATCTTGCTTCTCTCCATCCTCCATTTCAGCTAAACTACTCTTTTCATTGATCTTATCAGATGAAGCGTATGCCTCAAGAACTGGAATGTGATGCCTCTTGCTAATATGTTTTTCAGCCACGTGGTTGATGTTAGCTGCTTCATTTGTAATTTCGGGCGGGCAAAACACATGAGACACAGTCTTCTCCTCCACCCAAATAGGTGCAGCAAGAAATGGGTTACCTTCCACTTCTTCTGTTGGTTTCTCTACACCCTTTTGATCCATGGCTTTTTGAACTTTTAACCTATCAACATCGATCGACTGCTGCATACTAGAACAAGATGGCCCATTTTCTTTACTTTGCATATCCCCTTCTATTCTACCAGCAACAGTCTCCTCCAATCGATTAGAAGCCTTGGTTTCAGGAAATGCAGGAAGCCAAACTGGAATATGTTCATCTGGAGGCTCTGCACCAAGGTCAAAGAAGCTAGGTGCTGGTCTTTTTCCTTTGCTAAATGGGAAACGAGGAAGCGAATAAACAAACGGGATCTCATCTGCTTCTCCTGTATAACGAATTAGATCCTTGACTACACCTGAAACAGCTAGACAATTGTCAATTTCAGAAGCACCACTGAAACCCAATCCAGATCCTAAATCCTCCAATGCTTGGACAATATCCAGAGCATTACCCTCTACTCTACCGGCCATATTAGCATAGAACTGCGATGTCTTCCCAATGCTTTGAATGTATTGGATCACTACATCTGTTAGTGTTTCAAGAGCAGACTCTTGAAAAAAACTGAACCTCACACCCTCACGTGCCTGTGAACCCTGATAAGAGTTGAGTTCAACACTCTCACATATCTGCGCTACGGCCATTCTAGCTACAGTATACGCATAATCATTGCCGCGAAAAAGACTTTTCTTCCCGTGTAATTCTCTTCGTTGACTTCCACCCTCCCCGCCTCCATTGGTCATATTCAACCCTTCTTACAACTTTACACAGCGTAACATGTAGAACCATTTCTTGAATCAACCCAACCAAAATCGCATTCCTTTAAGCACACAATTGCTAACTCATTTCCCAAATAATTCTCCTCTCAGCACCTTAAAGCGAAAAAAAAAATCACAATAAACATTGGCTCGAAACAAAAATCAATCCAAGGATACACAACCACGAGAAAATGAACACTAGATCAACTCTTTCCCAGCAAACAACAATTACTCGTTCCCAACAAAACCCTAGAAACTTATCAAGTACAATTCACAACACAAAAACGCACCAAATCAAAACGAATCCTATAATTCAGAAATTAAAAGCTTACCATAGAAGAAGCCTCCCTCATTGTTATAAACCCCAAAGCAGCAGAATCAACGCAGAAGAGAATCACCAAAAACTCCGTCAATAACTACGGAAGAAACCCCAAGGAGTGAGAAATTGATTGACGAAAATTCAAGTTAAGGGAAGTAGAAAGAAACCGAATCGAATTTGAAAGGCGCGAAAAGCGAAATCTAGGGCTTGGAATGCGATTAAAACCCAGCTTAAACCCCTATCGATCCAGTGAGAGAGAGTGTTTGGAAATGTGAGATTTCGTCCTAACTTTATAAGCGCAGGGAGATGATTAATGAGAAAGAGAGGAACGATAACGTCACGAGCGAGCAGATAAAATGACCGTGACAAAGCTCTACCCTTTCTCCACGTGTCCTTTTTTTTGCAACTTAAACGATTTTGTTTGTTATTTACATCCTTTAATTAATTTTACTATCACATGTAATAATTATTCATCCACGGTATCAAAACTAATTTGCATGATTAGTTTTTGTAAACAAAAATATCGTTAAAAACAGTCTTTTTTTTTTTTTTTTAACTCTGGTTAAAAACAGTCTTAAGTAATCGGTTTATTTTTTTTGCCAGCGTCTTAAGTAATTAGTTTAGAAAATAAAAATTGATATAAAGTAATTTTGGTAAAAATTATGGGCCTTTATGTAAGTAACGTACTAAATGGGCCTAAAGCTTGGCCCATTATTAAATGGCTAATGCGATAAAAGCGGACCGACCCAAGATTATAAATAAATTTTATAATCGAATAATTAGTATAAAATAAAAGGTGTGAAAACCATTAAATATTATATTATACTCACATTTTCTCAATATAATTTGTATATTAGAAAAAAATTTATAAACAAAAAAAAACAAAACATAATTCCTAACGAAAACGAACGTTTTGAGTAAAAAAAACGAAAAGGAACATAGAGCAAATCTATCAATATGCTTAAATTAAACCGAAATCAAACCAAAAATGTTACGAAAAAAAAAAAAAAATCAAACCAAAACTCGAAATTTTAATTGCAAATTAGCAATATTAAACCAGTCCGGTTTAGCGTCCTCCGTACAAGTTCTACACTGTTATACAAATTGGCGATTTCTTCGATCGCGTTGATTATTATATGGACAATTAAAGCAAGAGAACCAATAACAAATTAGCGATTGCGTTTGAGACGTTTTCTTCAAAGACTGCTTCCTTTGTGGTCGTTCCGCAGGAATTTTCGAATTGCGACAAGATCGTGATTTTGGCTGCGTTCGCGTTTTCGTTTGCGTTTGAAACAGAGACAACTCCTTCCGCTTGACACATTCATATTCGTGATGTAATCTGTAATAGAGAAAATTAAAGAATGAGTTTTTAAATTTGAATTAGGGTTTAATTTTGCTTGTGGTGTAACAAACCTACATTGGGAATTCGAAAGAATAGTTGCTGCTATTGCTTGTATCTGAAATACGATCTTTCACTTCTTCAATTTCTGAATTGCGCGGGAAAATAGGAACCGGTTTGATTTCGGTTATTTGCTTAACCGGTTCATGGGATTCTTCCGGTTTAATCTCGTTAACGTCATCTTCTTGATAATCTGTTGGATCTGAAATCTTGTGTTCTTCGATTTCACTTTGCGATTTCTTAACCGGAGGAGAAGGAACCGGTTCGATTTCTGTTATTTGATTAACCGGTTTGCTCACATTGTCTGGTTTATTCTCCTCCTGCTCATCTTCTTGTTTACCGGTTAGATCTGAAATCTTAGAATTTTCGAAATTCTCAACCGGATGTGAAATAGAAATCGGTTTGATTTCGGTTATTTGATTAACCGAATCTGGTTTACTTTCGGAGCCAAATAATTCCTTAACCGGAGAAATCGATTTCGTTTCAGTTATCTGATCAACCGGTTTACTCTCAACTTCTGGTTTACTTTCATTGCTCTCATCATCCTTGTCATCAATTTCTGAGTCTAATGATTCTTTAGCCAGAAGACGAGGATAAACCGGTTTGATTTCAATTATTTGCTTAACCGGTTTAATTAAATCGTCTGGTTCTTCTCCTTTCACCTCATCACTCTCAGACGTTTGTGAATCCTTAACCGGATTAGTCTTGGTTACCAGGTTAACCGGTGTGTTCAATTTTGGTTTTTTATCTAATTTCAAAGCTGCAGCTAATCCAATGAATCTATGCTCTTTTGAGAGACTAACATTCCCGGTTTGGAGGCTAAAGATCGGTTCTTTAGACACTAATCTCAACTCCATTGAATTAACCGGTTTTCTAAAGAAAACCGAAGAAGAAATCCGGTTTGGTTTGTAACCGGTTACTGTATCCATATCTTCTTGAAATTAGAAAACAAATTGAAAATAATCTACCAATAAAGGAGATTGAGAAAATTTACACAAAAATTGACATTGATTTTTTTTACATTTATAAATTAATTAAGAACAAAAATTAAGTTTATTTTGTTTGTTTGTTGTTTGTTAAGTGCCGAAGCCATTAGATTATATGGTGTTTTTTGTTGAGTAAGTGATTAGTTTATAGTTAAACAACGTTTAGTAGCGAATATAATGCACTAAACTATTTTTAGCAAAAAGACAGTAAAAAATGATTGAGCTAACAAGTAATTATAATTAAAAAATATTCGAATAAATCATTATAAAATTTATAATCATTATAATAGACTAAACTATTGTTTAATTACATTTTATACCATTGTTAATTGTCTAAACACATTTATGACTAAATTTAATGTCAGGGACAAATTTATTTAGACAAGGTATGAAAATAATTGATATTAACATATCAAGGATCTTAAAGAAGTGGGTATTTTAGTATGAAAATAATTGTAAAGGATCTTAAAGAAGTGGGCATCGTGGTACATATTTTATGCAGCAAACGGTCTTCTAAAATAATTGTAAAGTATGAAAATAAGATCATTATTTAGATAAAATAATGGTATTACTATTAATAAATACTAGGTATTGTACCCGCGCGTTGCCGCGC
>KE151199.1:875192-915973 GCA_000411095.1 Aethionema arabicum
AAAAAGTGCATAATTAATTTAAAAAAATAGTTTGGAAAAGTATCTAAAAATGGTAAGTTTTTGGATTATCCATTTCTATTAATTTTTTTGGATTTTGTTAACTTTTTGATATAAATATATTTAATTTTAAAAATTTTGATTAAGAAGCAATAGAGAATCCAAAACCACGCGAGCGCGTGAGAGACAAATCATGGAACCAAAATTTCCACCAACTTTCTCAGCCTATCTCTGAATAAACGATTCGCAGTTATCTAGGCTCTACTTTTCTTAACAAAATCTAAACCGTTGAACTAAAACCTATCACAATCTTAGCCGTTGAATCTACACAAAGTACATCGACATTAGATACACGTTTCACACGTAATTACCGCACTCTTTTTTCTCCCCGAACCAAAACTCCGAACCTAAGGTTCGTTTTCTTCTAACTCATTTATTTATTTTTTTTTATTCACGAAATTAGCCTCTCTCTTTCATAGTGTGTTCTCTCTTGCTGTAGAAATCGCTTCTCTATCTTCGGCTTTTCTTGTCTGAATATACATCATAAGATAATCATAAATTGTTCAGAGAATTAGTGGGGCGAGAAGCGAAATCGGATTTTTTTTCTTTTCAAATTTTGTTGGGGGGTACGAATTTCGCAGCGTCAAGTCAAGGAAGGTGAAGAATAGGAGCTCGAAAAGAGGGGAAAATAAATAAAATAATCCATTTCTTTTTCAATTTATATATAATTTAATATTTTGGTGGCAAATTGAGCCGTGTTAAGGTTTGGTTTTCCAGTGAAGAAGAACCCTAGACGATTGTGAGTTTATCTTCTACTCAGATCACGGGTTTTTCCCCCGGTTTTTGCTTCGTTCTGATAATTCTAAGTTTCTATTGAAGTTTTTTTTGTTAATTTTGACTGTAATTTGTTTAATTTTGGTCAATTATTTTCGCGTTAGGTCGTTACAGTTTGCTTTGCTGAAGAGCTTGGTGACTTTTCAGTTTTGTAGTGGTTAGGGTTTTAATTTTGTGATTCTGGAATATTGTTTTAGAGTAAATAGTGTAGAAAATTGGGGGTTTGTTGAGAAATTCGTTTTGCATTGCGTCAATTGAATGACACATGTTTGAATATTGCTGGAATTGCAGATTTGGATGGATTTTTTGAATTTGAAGAAGATTAGTTGATGTTGTGGTTGGAAGTTTAATACCTGGTAAAGGAATTGAAGAAGGATCCTGCAATTTATCTGAATTTAGGTATTTATACAGTCTCCAGACTGTGAGCTTGAGTACAAATTTGACGAACTTTGATCCACAACAATTAGGTAGGTAATTATTGGGCTTGGTTTTGCTTATAGATTGTGTTCATGGTAGCTGGTGTAAGTTGATATTGAATTTTGTAGGAGCAACGGAGCTGAAGTCTCGAGAAACCTGTATCTGAATGTCTAGCGGATCCAAATGCTTCCCTGCTTGATCAACAGTATTTGCAAGGGATGCAAAATCAACAGAGTTTGTTATGGGAGAACTTTGGTTGTAATCAAAACAGTATAAGCTCTGGTGGTGGTTCATCGATTTTCAAGTTTCAGCAAGATAATGATTCCGTGGGTAGTCCTACGCTGACAACAAATTCTGAAAGATCTGAGATTACTGAAGCTTCTAGTGACTTTTCTTTCCAAAAAAGATTTCAAGAGAATTTCGCTGTACAGCAACAGATATATCCACAACATAGCCTTATGCAGCAGTCGGGCTACGATGAGATGCAATTGTTGCAGCAGCAGGTGATGGTCAAGCAACTGCAGGCTATTCAAAGGCAGCAACAGCATCAACAGCAAAACTTTCTAAACCCATATTCAACAGTTCATAAGCAAGCTAATAGCGGGCAGTTTCCGTATCCAGGTGATGAAATGCCTCTAAATGATTCATCACAAGGGTATATAAACTGGTCACAGAGAAATGCATCGCCAGCTCAACAAGGAACTTTTAATAGACCCATGTTTCCAATGGGTATTGGTTCTCAGCCATTTGATCTCTCTCTATATGGTACTCCAGTTGCTAACGCAAGAGGCAATATCAGTCAACAGCCTCCAACTCATGTTATGTATCAAGAACCCAATAATCTAGCAGCTAGGCATGGTGGTCATCAACCTCAGAAATCTTTGATGCAGTTATCGGAGTTGAATAATTCCTTCCTAAAAGATCAGTATGATGTATCTCCTGCACAGGTATCGCTACAAGAGGGAACATTTATGTCAAATCTGGGAGTTCAGGGCAGAGGCATATCTGAGGCAGGTTCTGTTCATGGTTTGAATAATGGAACTCTCTCCAGAAATCTCCTAATGGGAAATTCTCAACAGATAGACACTTCTTCAAAAGATTCCAGTGGAAGGCAAGAGCAAGGAAATTGGTCTTCGTTTCAGCAAAAGGATGCAAAACTAGACCCACTAGAAGAGAAGATTTTGTTCAATATGGAAGATAGTAGTATTTCCGAGATTGCTTCTGGAGTATTCGGTGACAAATTTGAAAGTGTGAATTTTTCGAGCTCTTTCCCTTCTATTCAGAGTGGAAGCTGGAGTGCGCTTATGCAGACTGCCGTTGCAGAAGCTTCTAGCAGTGATACTGGTCTTCAGGAGGAGTTTAGCGGCTTAACATATCAGAATATAGAGCCATCTGCCGACAATAACAACACTTCCAATTTTATGGACACTAGTGATAGGCTACAGACTAGTTGTGTGGATAATACCTTGCAAGGCTCTGCGTCTTTGAAATCAAAGCCTTTGTCGCTCGGTAGTTATTCTGACGTAAACTCTAGCTTTCCTGGGTTTCAGCTGCCTTCAGATCAATCTAGAACAGGTATGTTTAATAATGGCAGTGCTCCTGATTCCACTCAGAGGTCCTCGAACGTGACTGGTCATTGGGTGGATTGTAATCCTCAACAGAATCTACCAAGAGTAAATCAACAGGTGCAATCAGGTGTGTCTTTTGATAACTTATCTACAAGTAATATGTATCTGCAGTCCCCAGGGGTGCTTGATCAGATACAATCTCAAACAGGCAATTATCGCTCAATGGCTACGGATTCATCTGCTAGTAACTTAGCCAACATGTCTTCGTTCGACCCTTCTCAAGGTGGAAAATGGGCGAATGTGTCTGGACATCTCGGTAAACCGGGGATATTCCCCCAGTTTATACAACAGAATGACCATGCTACAGTGTCTGTTTCTGGTGCATTAAACAACAAGCACGAACCGCAGATGTTGACGGTCAATCCATTTGTAGCATCGCAACCTGACAATGCAATATTTCCCGGAGTTAATTTGGATGCTGGCCTTGGAGGTCACACATCTAGATCACCCCAACAAGGTACTAATCGGCAATTCAACGTGTGGATGGACTTACCAACTCGCCAACAACATCCTTTTGATCAAGAATCACTCAAGGTTCCTTTGAATACAACATCATCCATGGAGTTATTAGGAAGTGATGTCACAGCTTGGCAAAAGGCCCAACAGTTTTTGCCCACATCATATAATATGCCACAGAGGGTTGGTTTACATCAACAGGAGGTAGCTGCAACTAAGAATATCTCTGACTTTACTGCCTCCAATAAAGATTTTAACAAATTCCAGGGGGGAAAGAACATGGATTTTGGTAATGAAGTTGGTCCTAATATCCAGAGAGGCACTGAAAGCTTATATCAAAATTTATACGGACAAAACCACGGGCTAAAAATGTCAGTGGATAACAGAATGAGCTCAATGTCACAGTTTAAATCATTTGATTTCGATGCCTCGAAGATGGAACAAAATTCTAGTGGCAGCAATGTCATTGCTAGTGGGAATCTTCCTCCATCGACGCCCATGTGGTTCAAGCAGATGCAACCTGTACATGACTCTCAAGAGACTTCTGATCAGCTACGTATACAAGGTCGTGTTGATCAAGATTCTAGGTCTTCAAAAACCATGAACCAAGACATAGATATCATCACACCAAAAAAACGCAAACTTTTGAAAATCAAGCATTTAGCTTGGCATGAAGAAGTTTGTAACGTGTCCCAAAGGGATCACACAATCAGGTCAACGTCTGTTCCCTACTACTTATATTGACCCCTTAGATTCTCATTCGATTAACTTTAATATAATTCCTTCTGCAGTGAGACAGAACAAGAATGGGCTCGAGTCGCCAATCTGTTAGTTGAGAAAGTATGTTTCCCCAAAAAGTTGATTATATGATCAGTAGATGATTTATCTCCATATCCTGAATGCTCTTTTGCTTTCCATTGTAGGTCAAGTATGATACACAGACCTTTGAATTTGCCCTGCCATCGCACCGATCAAAGAGAAGACTTGTTCTAACATCACAGCTTATGCAGCAGCTATTTCATCCTCCACCTACGTTCGTTTTATTTTCATCTGCATCGTCAAACTACGACTCTCTATTATTCTTCGTTGCTAGAGCAACCCTAGGTGATGCTTGCAGCCTTACACACAGCGGAGAAAACGCTTTACAATCTTCATCACATGAGGTTGAGAAGTGAGTATCATATTTACGCAATCTCAGTTCATGTTCCTCGTAATACTTTAGCCGCAGTATCTCATTTCTGTGCTGAAAACTCTTTTTCCTGGACTTCCATTGTAGGATACATGAAAAGACTGAGAATGTTGGGAGAAGGGGTGAGCAACATTCTGAAGTTGCTAAAAATTTAACAGAGAAAGCAAAAAAGCTACAGGAAAGTTTTGAAAGGTATGAAGTACTTTAGCAGTTGCTCCATCTTCTCATACTCAATGTTATAAGATATCTCAATGTGAGCAGTAACAGATGTGGTTTAAGTCAGAGTATGTTGCAGATGAGTCACATACTTAGTGTTATAAGATCTTTGTTTTCAATTCTTTGATGCAGACTGGAAAAAACACCATCAATGGCAGACATCAAATTCGAAATTGAGGATTTGGAAAGATTCTCTGTTATCAACCGCTTTGCAAGGTTTCACAGCAGAGGACCAGTCGAAAACTCCATTCTAAATTCAATCCCTGAGAGATACATTGTAGTAGGACCCATGCCGCGGTACTTACCAGAGGAAGTAAAAAGCCTTGCGCTTTGAGTCTACATTTGGAACTAATTAAAACTCACATCTTTTGCTATTTATATACCGTCTCTGTTTCCTAGTATTCTTTGCCTCTGTGGTATGCAAGAAAAAAAAAAGGTCAAAAAACAACTATCTTCAGGGTAATACACAGCTTAACTTTACTACTGCTGCTGTTCTTAAGTAAATAGTGTTCTATTGTGTTGTTCGTTTTGTGGTTGGGACCCTGAGATAATACAAAGTATCAGGTCTCTGAAGGAAGAACAGGATATGATCCTTTTTTTTTAGTAACAGATCTGTCTGTTTTTTGTTAGTTTTTGAAGTCTTTAACTTAGTGTGGGAAGTTTAACTTAATTAGCATCCCATCAAATACATGGATACAATGATATTTACCTTTTATATATCTTTTTCTCTATTCATTTTCCAGAATCTCTATCTCTTGTTTCTTGCTCCTCCTTTGTCACTTTCTCTTTCAGGTTTAAAAGATCTTATAAGCTCCTAAAGGAAAGCTATGAAAAGCCTCTGAAGAAACAGATCTTCTAAGAGGTATGTTTTCTTATTGTTCATGTCCTGGTTTGAATTTGATGCTTGGGTCTGCATATTATGCATTTATATATACATACGATTTGGTGTTTTATGTAGTTTTAAATGTTATTTTTATATAGTTTCTATATCTGGTAATCTTGATATGATCAGTAGGAGTGATGTCATCATCTTTGATTCTTCTTTAATGGAGATTTTGTCTGATTCTTCCAAACTTTTGGGAAGTTATTATATGTCTAAAAGTTGAAGTGACACGTGAGCTTTAGAGCAAATGGTTATTAATATTAGTAACCAAAACTAGAACCCAACAAAAAAACTGTCTTTTGATTTAGTGTCAGTATCTGATAGTGTTTGATTGGGTCAGCACTTAAATGTTTGACATTGACAAGAAACACAAACTTTAATACTCCGTATTATATATATGTATATATATATGCATATGATTATCCAAATATCCAAAAATTTGCAGGCCCATGGTCCAATGGAAACAAAATAAAAGGATCTAAATTCAAATAATCACTAAATCGAGTGACTAATTGTGCATTAAAGGGAGATACTTTACCAATAGGCCCAAAAATTGTAGCTTAAGGCCCATTATGCCAATGGACTAAACAAAATACAAGGATCTAAATTAAAGTAATCACTAAACAGAGGGACTAATTACGAATTAAAGGAAGATACTTTTCAAATAGCGCAAAACATGCAATGTAAGGTTCATGAGCCAATAGACTAAAAAAAGTTAGAAGGGTCTAATTTGAAATCAATCACTAAACTGAAGGACTAATTATGAATCAAAGGAACATACTTTTCCGATATGCCCAAACTTCGCAATTTAACGCCCATGAGCCAATGGACTAAAAAAAGTTAAAGCGTCTAATTTGAAATCAATCACTAAATAGAGGGACTAATTACGAATTAAAAGAAGAAAACAGGCCCAAACTTTGCAATTTAAGGCTCAGGGGACAATAGACTAAAAAACATACATAGTGTAATTTAAAACAAATCACAAAATACAAGGACTAAAATTTAAAACTTAAGGATCTAAATTTAAAGTAATCGCCAAATAGAGGGACTAATTCCGAATTAAAAGAAGATACTTTCCCAATAAACCCAATTTTTACAATATTAAGCCCCATGGGGGCAATAGACTCTAAAAAGCATTAAGAGTCTAATTTAAAACAAATCACTAAATACAGGGACTAAAATTAAAAAACTCAATGATCTAAATTTAAAGTAATCGCTAAATAGACACTAATTACGAATTAAAAGAAGATACTTTTCCAATAAACCCAAATTTTACATTATTAAAGTTTCAATTAGGGCTGGGCATTCGGGTACCCGTTCGGTTTCGGTTTGGTACTTTCGGTTCTTCGGTTCCATGACTATAGGATTTGTTCGGTTATTTCAAGATTTTGGTTCGGTTCCGGTTCGGGTCCGGGTTCGGATACTTTATAAAAAAATCTAAAAAATATCCGAAAAACTTAAAAATTACCCGAAAAACCGAAAAAATANATAGGATTTGTTCGGTTATTTCAAGATTTTGGTTCGGTTCCGGTTCGGGTCCGGGTTCGGATACTTTATAAAAAAATCTAAAAAATATCCGAAAAACTTAAAAATTACCCGAAAAACCGAAAAAATAAACTAAAAAATTGAAAAAATACTCGAAAAACCAAAAAAACAAAAAAAGTACCCGAAAAAAAAAAGGTATGGTTATTTTCGGGTACCCAATGGATATCGATTCGGTTCCAGTTATTACCCGATATCCATGGATCATGAGTTTAGTATTCAATAGGTACTTTGTGTACCGGTTCCAGTTCGGTTCCGGATCCTTTTTTTCGGTTTGGATTCGGTTCGGTTTTTCGGTTCTGGTTTTTATGCCCGGTCCTAATCCCATGGGAGCAATAGACTAAAAAATACATCAAAAGTCTAATTTAAAATAAATCACAAAATACAAGGACTAAAAATTAAAATTAGCTTTTCCAACAAAAGTCTGATTAAACTGTCAATTAGCAGGAACCACATCAATAAACAACCTTAATTTCCCATCACTAACCTTAACCATAAAAGACAAACTCTGACCGGTTAACACCGTACCGGTATCCCAAACTTGTCCCCAATTGCTCCTCATCTTAATCCAACCGGTTCTCGAACCCTTAACCCTAACATCATTCACATCTCCAACACCACCAACATTATAAACCAAAACCATACAAAATAAGGATTCCCGGTTAACTCAAATTTAACCCCACTTTTTTCCAACACAAAACTCTTCTAAATTTAACCGGTACGATTCCAGCTTTATAGTTTATACTTTGCGATCTTGAGAAACATTGGTAATGATAAATCAAAGTGTTTTTGCGGCGGATTACACCAAACTTCTGTGGGTTTTGTGTAATTTGGTGGACAGAAATTGGTTGCTGTGACATGAATCGGTTTAGCTCCTTTGATACACCATTGTGGAGAGTTGTAACAGAGTAATTGGAAACAAGCACCACATATATACATACATATATTTGGACCGTTATTAGTCATTAAATCACATTTTTTGTATTATATAGATAATATACGACTGTGTTTTTGTTTATTTTTGCCTGTGTAAAGAACTATATAGATAATATACGACTCGTGGGGAACTGTATTCGGTTTCAAAAAATTATATATATATATATTGATCGAATATATTAAAATACAGTCGAAAAGTCTTATCAACATCTTTATATAGTATGGAAATTATTTAGTTAATGAATTATGATATTTTAAATTCTGAGTTATTGTGTTAAAAAAAAAAATTAAACTGATTTCCTTTGGTTAACAATATCATCAAATAGCAAACTTATTGTTTTAAACCATAAATGTTGAGTTTTTTAAAAAAAAATTATAAACTTAAATAACCAGGATTTTTAAATCAATATATCAAATTTAAATTTCAAATTCAGTCTAATTAACCTAATTTGATTATATTTTTGGATTTAAATTTGAAATTAGAGTTTAATTTTTTGTATTTAATTTTGACTATAAAAAAATCAATTATCAAAATTCAAAATTTAAAAATCTTAATTATCAAAACTGAGAGCTTACAAAATTATTTTGATATTTAAAATGTGTTTTCCCCCACATGAAAGTAATTCGTAGTTTAAAATAATACAACCCCTTTAGTTAATTGATTTGTGATAATGACAACACTATATTATGCTACTAAACTACGATTTTTTTTTTTATAGCTTAGTTATTTATTCATATAAAATCCATTTTTACTAATTACTTTATTAATTTATTTGATTAATTTCCTAACAAAAATGAGTTTTTTTATAATAACGTATGCTATAATAAGTGGGATTTAAATTAAAAATAAATAAACATATATACCCATGGTTTCTGCACCGGTCATATCGCCGTTAAACGTCGCATGAGCATCACCCAGAAGTTTTCATTAACATCATCCAAACGCTTGTAACGCAAAGCAAAGGCAGTCAAAGCGGTGGCTAATAAAACTATACCCACCGCAACCACCGCGGTACAACAACGACCCATATAAATTTTTATAATCAACTTAACTAATAAAAATATACTTATATTAGTGATAATGGAAAAATATTGAGGTATTTATACAGTAACAAGAGCTCGAGATTCATAAAAAAACATTATTTATTACTTTGTAATATTGTTTATAAAAATGACAATTTTTCTTTTAAAAGAACACTTATACAAGACAATAACAAATATATTAATAATAATATACGAATTTTGTTTGTGTTTTTATCATGATTTTTTTTTTTGATTTTGCTTCGTAATATTAATTAAATAAAACTAATTTAAATTAATGAAAGTTTGACATTTGGCTAATATAATGAAAGTGCATGAACTTTAAAAATTAATTTAGATAAATTTTGAGAAAGTTCAGAATCTAACCATAATTATATTACAATAAATGAATATATGTGTTTATATATGGCATGTTTAATATCGTGATGTTTTTAATTTAACATTTTCAAATACTTCAAAAAAATTACTTATTATACATTTTTGTTATGTTATTTTTTTCTAAAGTTTTCATTAAAAATATATATAAATACTTAAATATGTATTAGCAAATATTTTTGAAATGTTGTTAATCATACATCCGAAATTACCCCTACTTACATTAAGATCAGTAACCGCCTATCATGTAAGATAGGAGGGTATAAAAGTAATTCTCTATTGATTAATTACTTTAAATCATTTATATGTTTTAATATCTAGAAAAATAATGTCTCTCACTTTCCCCGCCAATTGAATCTTATTATTTTCTCTTCCTCTTCCCTAATTTCAATCTAGGGCTCAATTTCTCTCTATGGCTGATACAAACGCTTCAAATTCTCTCGTATTCTCCGATTATTCTCGTAAATTGTCTGAAATCTGAGATTTCCAAACCCTAATTTCGATACCGTGTGCATTTCGATCCAAAAGATGAGCAATCCAAGCAGTTCGGGATGGGGTTCAAGCTCTACGTTGACTCAGTTTGGTATCGGTTTAGCCAATACAGTGCAGTCGGAGGTTGCTCCTTACTTGCCACTACCGTCGTTACCAATATTTTGCGGCGCTGCGGAACCGGGGAAGTTCAACTTATTCGATGAGGCTAGTGAAGGGAGTGGGAATAGGTTGTTGAATCGCAATGAGATTCTCGCTCAGTCTAGTAGAATCGCGAGCATGCTTCAAGAAACCGACGTTTCTTACTTGTAAGTGATCTCTTCAACCTATATTCGTTTTCATTTTTAGTAACTATAGCTCGTGTTGGGAGATCAGAAGCTAGGTAAAACTGATACACGATTGGAATGGTGAAATGGTGAAATGGTGTGCTGTTTAGAAGATAATATTATAGGATGAGTCTGTCTCGTTGTTAATGTTGCGAGTCGACTATATCAGTTAAGCATGTGAGCAGGAAAAGCTACAAGACCGGCTTAATTTACTAAAAATAGTTGTGATTATAGTGAACAATGTGTTGTTTCGTTGACTGATATCCTACATGTCAGTAATACAGAGAAACTTGAAGATTATATAAGTTTAGGTCTTAGGATGAGTCTATCTCGTTGTTTAATTTACTAAAAATAGTTGTGATTATAATGAACCATTTGTTGTTTCGTTGACTTATATCGGACATGTTAGTAATACAGAGAAACTTTAAGATCATATAAGTTACGGCTTAAGGGTTGGCAATCTTGCTCGTAGACTGAGCAGTATCATTTTGTCTTGTGCTGGTTAAAGTGGTTATAACATCTAACCTTGATTTTAGTAATTATGAGGCTAAGAGTGTGCTTCTGTACCTTGAAAGCTGGGTAGAGTTTTCATGTGGATAAAACATCTCCTTCCATAGCTTGCCCCACTATAATAGCATGGTTTGTTTAAGTATGTCGAAAACATTTTGATGAATGGAAGTTGAGGTTCCAAGAGGATATTCTTTCATGCAGATATTATGGCTATTGAGACCGTTAACTTTTTTTTCTCTCCCATTTAATTATCCAGGGATCTTAGAAATGAGGCTAGAGCGGTCAAGAATATATCTGAAGAACCTTTTCAATTATATGAACAAGTTCTGCGATGCAATCCTGGAGCATTTGAGTATGTTACCCCCGGTAATTGCATTTATTTTTATTATTTGGCTGAACTGTGGATTGCTACGTATGTCAAGGAAAATATTAATCTTCTCGCAAAGAATCCTGTTAAGTTTTATAATCTTTGGTTCCATAACTGACAGTACCTTCCTCCTTTTTTTCCCAGTCACGTTGTAATGCACTCGATTCGACGTTTCAATTGTGCTAAGCTTTATTAGATGCTAGGTTACACTTGCGAATTTTTCTTGGTTTAATGGATATTAAATCAAATATGTTTGTGTTTATTATTTATTGCAATTTTCAAGTTTATCAGGTCCGACCTACGATCAAGTATTTACAAATGAAGAGTCTGTAAATAGAGTTTCTGAGCCAAGTGTTCCTTATGAAGGGTCTCAAAAAAGAACTTCCGAGCTAAATATTCCCGTTCAAATCCAAAGACAGACAGATCATCTTTTAGCTAGGAGTATCCAATCTGAGCCTTTGAAAAGGGTATTACGATCAAACCATCGTGAAGATCATAGTTTGCAGCCTGAACCTTTGACAAATCAGTCACATAGAGATGATAATGCAACCCATGACTCCCAGCCTGCAACGATCACCACGAATGTAAGTTCATTGTAGTTATCTACCTCTATAAGGGGATTTCTTCTGTGTTACGGCCATAACTGAACGAAAGTGCAGGAGTCGTCTGCTTCCAAGAAGCCAAAGGTCAAGAAGAAACGTAAAGATGATTCGTCTTCAGTCCAACCTGATCCGTCTGTGCTTCATGGTTTGTTTGCCCCCTTTCCCTTGTTTTCTTTCCAGATACCTTTACCCTCTATATAACTGCAGTTTTTCAATACTTGTTTAGAGTCCATGTTAAACAGCTTTTGTGAGATGCTGGACGACTTCTGTGGCAGAGCTGAAGTCCCTGGTGATGATCGGGACGAAGCTGAGTGGTCATCAGTGCCTGTCGATGAAGTTCGTGTTGTCGTAAATGAATTGATGACTATTCGGTCAAAAATGCTTCTGCATATGGTACCAGTTGATATATTATCTAGGCTGTTGCGGACTCTGGATCATCAGATACATAGAGCAGAAGGATTGTCCATTGATAGTGAGCATGTGAGTAATTGTGTGTCTGGCACTTTTTCTTTGCTCCTCTCTTGCTTTAAGTTTCGTGGAGATTGTTTCATTTTGCATACAACGCGGGAACTATTTTTTCTTACAACATAGCTTCCAACTAATGTTAATTTTCTCAGTTCGAAGTTTATGATTTGGAATGATGAAAAAATTACTTTTATTGTGTTAAGTTGATACGTTGTGTTTTAAAAGTGGCAAGTACTTTTTCCTCTATTTAGCTGACATTTTCTGCCCAAAAACATTTCAGTCAGATTCAGATTCAGTTTTGTTGGTACTTGGCGCCCTTGAGTCAATTCATGCATCTCTTGCAGTGATGGCCAACAGCGATATGCCAAAGCAGCTCTACAAGGAGGAGGTAATTGCTTCGTAAAAGTTGTTTTCTCCAAATCTATCTGTGCTCATACTTCTTTGCATGCTGCTACTTTTTCACCACACTAACTGATTCATCTTTATTTTTGTATTTCTTTTAATCAGATTATTGAGAGAATTTTGGAGTTTTCTAGGCACCAAATGATGGCTGTTATGTCTGCTTATGATCCATCATACCGAGCTGCAAGTAAACCAGCAGATAATATGGCATTTGAAGGTTGTTTTTCCGACTTTAAATTGGAAGTTCGATTTGTTTGCATATTCTGCTCTAGTGCATGGCATGCTGTTCCCCATATGTGAAACTGTAGTTTATTCTAGTTTAAAAAGCACAAAGATTGTGCTTTGTGACATGCTTTGCTATCATTTTAATATCCTCATTCCTCTCGTAGCTGTACAAGTTATGTTTTATTTTTACAAATCTGACATATAGATATATGACTCATGGTTATTTAGGTGATGATGAAGATCTTGATCCCGACATGGGGTCTGCTAGCAAGAGGCGACGCACAGTCAAAAGTGGGAAAGTCAAGAAGTCGGGAATGAACAGGTTTACTGATTAATACACATTCTATCTACTTTTTAAAACTTTTTTGCCAGCATGTTTAAGATTGAAATTTCCCCCTTTTGATATCTTTGTTTTGTAGGATCTCTGGAGCAGTAAATACTGCACTACAGAAACTTTGTACTATTCTTGGCTTACTCAAGGAGCTATTGTTGGTGGAAAGGTTGTCTGACAGTTGCATTTTACAACTGCTGAAGACAAGTATTACAACATTTTTGGTGGAAAATATCCAACTTCTGCAACTTAAAGCAATTAGCTTAATCGGCGGTGTAAGACCTTGCACTCACTCCTTCCTAATAATTACACATGTTCACTGTATTTTCAGTTCTAAAGATAAGTGTCATCACGTCAATAATATTCGTTAAATCATTTAATCGTCTAATTTAATGCAGATATATAACTCATATGCTCATCATCGAACTTATGTGATAGATGAGATATCTCAATTACTGTGGAAGTTACCTTCCTCTAAACGAGCGTTGAGAGCTTATCTTCTCCCTGATGAAGAACAGAGGCAGATTCAAATGGTTACTGCTTTGCTCATTCAGTTGGTTCACAACAGCACAAGTCTTCCTGAAACCCTAAGACAGGCTTCCAGTGGAAACTGCATACTGGAGATCTCAGTTGATGCTGGCTACCTTACTAAATGTCATGAAGCGGCTACAGAAACATGTTGCCTTTTCTGGACTCGTGTCCTTGAACGATTTGCCAGTTTGAAGGCTCAGGATGCTGCTGAGATAAAAGTGATGATTGAGAACCTTGTTACAGATTTACTGACGGCACTAAATCTTCCCGAGTATCCGTCTGTGTCTCCCATTCTTGAGGTAAATGTAGCCTGTTACTGTTTTTATTTTATTTCATGGCAAGCTCTTTATCCATGCTGATAGGTCAACTCTTGCAGGTTCTTTGCGTCATACTCTTGCATAATGCAGGGCTGAAATCAAAAGATGTCTCTGCTCGTTCAATGGCCATTGAATTGCTAGGTACAATTGCTGCAAGGTTAAAACATGATGCTGTTCTCTGCAGTGAAAGCAAATTCTGGATGCTACTAGAATCAGATAGTGAAACTAAAGTTGGCACAAAAGAATGTGCTGCTTGTTTAGGTAAGTTGGCTGGGAACTTATTGGTCTGTCAGCTTTGTCAGAGGCGGTTTCATGCTGACTGTTTAGGTTTAAAAGAACGAGACGTTCCTAGTCGAAATTGGCGCTGTCCGTTTTGCGTATGCAAAAGACAACTTCTTGTACTGCAATCTTACTGCAAGATGGAACCCAAGAGTGCTGGTAAGTTGGAAGCAGAAGAAGACATTGAAAATCCAAATAATATTACAAAGACAGAAATTGTGCAACAGATGCTCTTAAATTACCTTCAGGATGCAGGATCGGCTGATGATGCACATACTTTCATTTGCTGGTTTGTTCCTGATTCCTTTCGCATGGATTTTGCAATTTGGGCATTTCTTAAGTGGGAGATTCTTTGTGCAGGTTTTATCTCTGCCTTTGGTATAAAGATGCCCCAAAATCTCACAAGAAGTTCAAGTACTACATTGCCAGACTGAAGGCAAAGTCAATAATCCGTAACTCTGAAGCCACCACATCGCTATTGACTAGAGATGCTATTAAGAAGATTACTTTATCCCTTGGATTAAATAGTTCTTTTTCCAGAGGATTTGATAAGATTCTACACATGCTCTTGGTTAGTGAAAGGTTTTGTATGCATCTTGTTGTGTCCATTCTGTTTCTAACTGGTGTTATTTGTTTCAGGCTAGTTTGAGAGAGAACTCTCCCATCATTAGGGCCAAAGCTTTGCGAGCAGTAAGTGACCAAAGTGTTGAACATATATATAGTTTCTGTTTGCGGGTAAAATAGAATACATTTTGTGCTATTCCAGAGATTATCATACAATCTTTGTCTTTGATCATAACAGGTTAGTATAATCGTTGAAGCTGATCCAGAGGTACTGTGTGATAAGCGTGTACAAGTGGCTGTTGAAGGAAGGTTTTGTGATTCTGCAATTTCCGTTAGAGAAGCAGCACTGGAACTTGTTGGTAGGCATATTGCATCCCATCCTGATGTTGGTTTAAAGGTAAATTGACTTTTCCCCAATTAACCTTGTTCTCATATTACATTTGCTACAAATGCTGTTACTTTACTGGTCTAAGGAATTTTTATTTTTTTCAGTACTTTGAGAAGGTTGCTGAGAGGATTAAAGATACTGGAGTAAGTGTTCGAAAACGAGCAATTAAGATCATACGTGATATGTGTACATCAAATCCCAACTTTTCTGAATTTACAAGTGCGTGTGCTGAGATTCTATCTCGTGTCAGTGATGATGAGTCTAGTATTCAGGTAATCTTTATATTTGAGTAGGCTTTGCTCTTTGATATTTACTTCCAAGATTCTGCAGTGTGTTACTAGGTTTGAATACAGAATTTATGGTTGATGCTGTTTGGAATTCTTACATATTTGTTTATCCACAGGATCTTGTGTGCAAAACATTCTATGATTTTTGGTTTGAAGAACCTCCAGGGCATCATACTCAGTATGCTAGTGATGCTAGCTCCATTCCAGTAGAAGTGGAAAAGAAAACCAAACAAATGGTTGGGTTGCTAAGGAGGACCCCAAATCACCAGCTTCTTGTAACAATTATTAAGCGTAACCTGGCTCTTGATTTTTTCCCTCAAGCTGCAAAAGCTGCGGGTATCAACCCAGTTGCACTTGCCTCAGTACGCAGGCGCTGCGAGTTGATGTGCAAATGCTTACTGGAAAAAATACTACAGGTCTTCCATTGATGCTTCATGTCTATGCATTGAGGGTTTGTATGAAAACCAACATTTATGATTTTTTTTTCCTCCAGGTTGACGAGATGAGCCGTGAGGAAGGAGAGGTGCAAGTTCTTCCTTATATTCTTGTTCTGCATGCTTTCTGTCTAGTGGATCCTGGGTTGTGTACACCAGCTTCAGACCCTACTAAGTTTGTTATCACCCTACAACCATATCTGAAGAGCCAGGTAATGTATGGCCAATGTTGTCAAAATTATTGCAGGTTTTGTGAATGAATAGTCTTGTAAGGAGCTTATCTTTGCTTCTTTTCTTTGAAAGATGGTTTTAATCCTACGAGAATAAATTAACTTTCTGTCTTGGCTACATCTCAAGCTTCAAGTGTTGGTAACTGACGTTTACTATGTTTGTTTCAGGTTGATAGTAGAATAGGAGCACAGTTATTAGAGAGTATTATTTTCATTATCGATTCTGTCCTGCCCTTGATCCGCAAGCTGCCTCCGAGTGTCGCAGAAGATTTGGAGCAAGATCTAAAGCATATGATTATTCGGCATTCGTTTCTGACTGTCGTTCATGCTTGCATTAGGTACCTTCTCTATTACTCAACTAACTTAATTCATGGCTCTATACATCATCTTGGCTTCAGCTTCACATGTGTTCATTGTTTCCGATGCTTGCCTCCATGGAAAAACCAGTCAGGAACTACACTTATCTTGTTAGGAGACCTTCCTTCTATTTAATTAGTGCAACCCATTGGATTCTCAGGTGTATCTGCTCTGTAAGTAAAGTGGCGGGAAAAGGTGTTAGTGTAGTTGAACACCTACTCCAGTTCTTCTTTAAACGGCTGGAGTCCCATGGAACCGATAACAAGCAGGTGGGGTTACTTTGAAAAGATGCTGCATCATTCGTGTCTAAATTCAATTAAAATCGTTGTCGATTATTGTTTCATGCAAATCATGTTGCTAATAGAGTTATTTGCGGGTCAGCATATGATACTCTTTTGGCTAGCTTTTGTGAGTATAGATTTGGTTGGGTTATTGCCTTTATTGGTGTTTAGTTTTATCCTTGTAGGCCTAGTAGTTTGTTTACCAATAAGTAGCCAGCAACAACTGCCGTTTTCCTCTTCTTAGAGCCTCTTAATAACAGTTGTAGGTCTACTTACACTGCTCTTCGTTGTGGTTTTACTGCACGCTTGTGGTAATATTCAGTGCATATGTATTTTAATCGAAGCCCCTGTTGGTCTGAGTTAAGAAGATGAGTTATTTCTTGCCACATGAATTCAACGAGCAGTTGATTACACTGAAGTTCTATTGTCAAATTTTTCTGTCTATTTCAGATTGCTGGGCGGTCGCTCTTTTGTCTTGGTTTACTCATTCGCCATGGAAACTCCCTTATAAGTACCACAGGTGGCAAGACTTTCAATCTCTCTGGTTGTCTCAAGCTATTCAAAAGACATCTCAGCGTAGAGGATTTTGGTTTGAAAGTCAGGTCCCTACAGGTATGCTGCCAGATACAGTGATATAGTCTGTTTCACATATTCTTGAGATTGCAGTGTGCTAGATAATGATAATTTGTCACCTGTTGATCCTTAACTTCCTGTAGGCGTTAGGTTTCATTCTAATTGCGCGCCCTGAATACATGTTGGAAGAAGACATTGGGAAGATAATTGAGACTACATTATCAGGAGATGCACACGGCCGCATGAAGGTAATATCACTATCGATTTCTAGTTCTCTATTAATGCACTGTACTAATTTTGTTTTAGCCTTATATTTTACACCCTTCTATTATGCTTATGATCCAGATGCAAACCTTACAAAATATGTATGAATATCTTCTTGATGCGGAAAAACAATTGGGATCAGATAAAGTCCCCGATAACGTTGTTAACCCAATTGAGCAAGCCGGCAACGCTGTACCCGTGGCTGCTGGTGCAGGTGACACTAACATCTGTGGAGGCATTGTACAGTTATATTGGGATAAAATATTAAGTAGATGCTTGGATTTCGACGATCAAATTCGCCAAGCTGCTCTCAAGGTTTGATATATTCGCATTTTAATCTTACTCCTATCTCTTTGCCCTTATCCAAATTAATGAACTCATGAGAATTATTTTCTGTTCCGCAGATCGTTGAAGTTGTTCTACGTCAAGGTCTTGTTCATCCTATTACTTGCGTTCCTTATTTGATTGCCCTCGAGACAGATCATCAAGAGGCAAACCAGAAGCTGGCACATCATTTACTGATGAATATGCATGAGAAGTAATCCTCTCATTGGATTTTACAAATCATACATTATACTCACTCATCAAATGTTTCCGCACTAACACACTTGACATTTTCATTAGGTATCCTGCTTTCTTCGAAAGCCGTCTCGGTGACGGTCTTCAAATGTCGTTCCTATTTGTGCAATCCATCAACCAGGTCGCTGAGGAACCGAATCTAAATTCACAGCAGAAGGTCTCGACAAAGAACGATAACACTAACAGCACTCTTACACAAGCCAGACTTGGAGTCTCTCGGATCTACAAACTTATCCGTGGAAATCGAATTTCTCGGAACAAGTTTATGACTTCAATTGTCCGCAAATTTGATAACCCAACCTGGAGTGGCTCAGTAATACCCTTTCTAATGTGAGTAATCTCAGCCACACATAGAAATTCACTACTTCTCTATGGGGAAAAATCATTAATATCGCTTTTACTCTTACAGGTATTGCACCGAGACCCTTGCCTTACTTCCATTCACATCACCTGATGAGCCGCTCTATCTTATATATTCCATTAACCGAGTTATTCAAATCCGAGCTGGCGCAATCGAGTCAAATTTGAAAGCTTTATTACATAAAGATTCAGCAAAGACATGGAACGGGAATGGAATGTACCAACAAGATTCAGTTCCTGTCAATAATATGCACATGATGGATTTAAACACAAGATTCCAAGAAGAGACAATGCAATGGAATTCCTACGGCCATCCAACTCCAATTGACCTCAATGGTGCAGTTTACCAAGACCCTCGGGATCAGTTCAGTTCATATCAAACACATATCAGTTCAGTTCATAACGGCGAAGCAAATGCACACATAACGACCTCAGCTGATCCTCGTGATTTATCCAACGATGATCTGCGAAAAATCGAGGTAGTCTCAATTACACGTTTTCCTTCTACATACTGCGATTTCGTCTTTTTTAAGCTTTTTTTTTATGGTGTGTTAGGTTGATTGCTTAGCAGCTATAGCTTTACAACTTCTTTTGAAGCTCAAAAGATTCTTGAAAGTCACATACAGCTTCAATGATGACCGATGCCAAGTAACGATTCTGTTTCTTAACAACTCTTTCGGGTTTACTCTGTTTTTCTACTTTTTTTAACTTATTCAAATTTGCAGGCTTATTCTCCAACGGAACCATTAAAACCTGGAGATCCTCTATCCAAACAAAGTATCGTCTTCGACCTCACCGGAACTCCCAACACCTTACCTTCAACTTATCAAGATTTACTTCAGAGATATCAAGTAAAACCCGAAAAATCTTTGATTTAAAAACCTGAGGGTCGTTAAATTATTCAATGTATCCAAACAAATCGTCTTTTTGTTTCATCTTGCAGGAGTTTAAGAATGCAATGAGAGAGGATACAATAGACTACACGATATATTCAGCAAACGTTAAAAGAAAACGTCCAACACCAAGGAAATCATCATCAAAATCAGCTAAAAAACCAGTGATGTATCATGACGATGATAATGACGACGATGGTGATAGAGTATGGAGTGGTGGCGGTGGTGGTGGTGGTGCAACGGCGAGAAGACTGAATTACAGTACGAGAAGTAGTAACAGAAGGTAATGAAAAATGAAAGGTAAGGTGAAATTAATTGCAAGTTGCTTATGTTATACATTTTTACTTACTGTACATAAAGTGGTGAAGCAAAAGAAGAAGAAAAAATGGGCATTAACAATGTATAGAGTACGATTTCCTTAGAAATTTTGTAACCCTTTTAAGAAAAAAACTGAATTAGAACAAGACTAGACTCGGGGAAAAGAGGGATGGAGGGGTGTTTTGGTCATTTTGATGTTTTTATTTTTAGTTTGTTATTGTATTATTTTATTTCTTTTGTATTTTTTTGTTCACGTTGTGTCTTTTTATAGGCAAATCATGATCCCTCAGCTTTAGTCATTTTGTGTATTTAGATTTTCTCTTTATCAAATTTAATTGTTAGTGAAATGTTTTATATTTAATCATTGTGGACAGTGGTTAAAGAAAGTTATCAGACATTTTTATAATTTGGTATGGATTTAAGAAACACATTAACAACTATTTATAATTCTGGAAAATCATTGCAAAGTTTATCAAAATCCAATTATCTCAATTGAAAGCTTTACTTCTAAGACCGGGGATTTGCAAAAATATATATTCTTTTTAGGATTTGTAAATACATACTAAAATATTTCTGTTTTAGGATTTGTGTATTTTTACAAATACACCTATTAAAATTTATTCTTTTGCAAATCTTCCAAGATTTAAGCAGCGATTGATAAAATAAAAAAATTATGAAAGGATTGTCAAATTGAGGGTAAACACTTTCAAATACTATTACATGATTTAAATTAGTATTGAAATGTCATTTTTCTGTGACAGATAGCAATTTTAAATATTTTTTCTAAACAAATTAAGTTCTGTTTTGAAGAAAGAATGATTTTATTATTAATATTATGGCGAAGAATTTATTTCTTCAATTTTAATATTAATAACAGAGACTATTATATGCATATCAACGATTTGATAATTTCCATTTAAACAGTGATACATGCTGTATTTGACGGATAATTTAATTTTAATTAAATACAAAAAAACATTATAAATTAAAGTTTACAAGTATTATCCCTATTATAATTAGCAATTTTGGTCTAATTAATATCTTCCCTGTAATTTTTAAAAATATTATAATGGTTGTGAAATTAAATGGCGTGCAAATTGAATATAATGTCATCAATAAATGACTTCACGCGCTCTAATCTTTATAATTTCCAAAATAAGCAAAAAAACCCACGGAAATCGCTAGGTTTTGGTCCAGAGATTTCGGCGACACGCGCTCAACGCGTTTAGGGTGAGAGTGGGCTTCCACTCGCGTCATCAATTCAGCGTAACATTAGATAGCCCATTAAACTATAAGCCCATCTTAATGGGCTCTGGCCCACAATATCTTATTTCCTTCTTTTCCTATTATTTAATTAATTAAAGAAAAATAAAAATTACATGCAACTAAATTGTCGAAAATATATAATTGAGAATATTAATATGTAATATTGATACAGTTATTACTAACTCTTTTCTTTGTCTGATGCACGAGGTAATCATTTACAATACTTTGATGCATAAACTATTATGTTACATATTTAATAGTGATAATTTATTTCCTTATTATTAATAATAAGAGAGTATGCTACATATATAATGTGATAATCTAATTATTTATCTTTTTTCGTTAATGATAAATTTTATTTTAAAACAGTGATACATATTTATATATAATATTTTACGGACCAATTGATTATCGAGTAAGAATATTAAAAAAATATCCAGCTGTTAATATAACATAATATCGAATTAATCATCTCTTCCTGTAGTTATTCAATAATTTTGAAGAATAAATTCGTCGATTCAATAATTTTATTTTAAAACGGTTATATACATATGTACATATAATCTATATATTTTACGGCCCAATTGATTATTGAGTAAGAATATTAAAAAAATTCTAGCTGTTAATATTACACAATACGGAAATAATTATCTCTTACCTCTAGTTATTTAATAATTTCGAAGAATTAATTCGTTAAATCTTGGGATGAATATAATATTAATAACAATATTGCCGCATTTAATGTCTTCACGCGTTGCAAATCGTTTCAATTCTTAAAATAAGCAAAAAACACGGAAATCGGTGGGTGTCCAGGGATTTCGGCGACACGCGCTCAACGCGTTTAGGGTGAGAGTGGGCTTCTACTCGCGTTCACCAATTCGGAGGATCATTAAATCAGCCCATCAAACTATAAGCCCATATTAATGGGCTCTGGCCCACAATATCTTATTTCCTTCTTTTCCCCATTATTAATTAATTATTGTAAATTAGAAATTACATGTAAATAAATTTTCAAAAATTCATATAATTGAATCACATACACATACATTAATTTGTAATATTGACACAGTTATTACTAATTCTTTTCTTAGTCTGCTCCACGGTTAATTATATATAATACTTTGATGCATAAACTAAGTTTATTGCAAGAGATTTCGTCAAAACAAATAAAACATCCGAAAAATATTCAAAAAAATATATATAAATCTTCATAAAAAATTTATGATAATTTCAAGTTATTGCTGGGCAAGAACATAACATGTGTATACATATATAGTTAATTATACATAATGAAAGAAACTAGAAAATGACAATGAATATAGTAAATTATATAAGAAGTGCTATGTTTCAAATTTATCCATATTATTTCATAACTACAATCACATATAATAAAATAACTATTACCTAAACTTTCATTTTAATTTGTTTTCCATATCGAAAATTTAATAGTATCTGGAATAAACTTTGTTTTTTGGATTAGCAAATACTATTAAAACAAATGATTTCTTTGTTTATTTCAAGAGAAATGCAAATTATTACTTACGTGGCTCAAAAAAAAAAAACAGAGTTATTGAAAGCTCATAAGGAAAAAGTAGAAAACCGAACTAAACCAACCTAAACCACAATAATTACCTTTGATTTTCAGCTCCTCGATTTAGTAGAATTTGAAACCGGTTTAAAGAATGCTTCTCTCAAGATACAATGACAAACAAAGGCTGCAGAAGAAGCAGAGAGACATAAATAACAAGTTAATGATTTGAAAACCGGTCCAAATTAGAAAACCGGACTAAACCGGAATAAACCAGAGAGGAGGTAAGAGATAGTACCGTGTCTATGCTAACCGGTTTTCCATCTTCGGCTAGTAACTCGGTGATGGTTCCTGACTTCTCAGCCTGTTTTCAACACATGACTTCGTAAGTTAAAGATTGAAAAAAAATCCACAAATTGATCACATATGATCACAAAACCAGAATCATATATCGAATGGATCATAAAACCAGCAAAATTGTGATCGTTACTTATCGAAATTCGCAAGTTTTTATGAAGGAATCAGACCTCAATCTCGTTCATTAGTTTCATAGCTTCGATGATGCAAACCACTTGACCTTTCTGCACCTTATCTCCAACCTGCAAAACCAAAACACACAAAAAATTCAAACTTTTATCAAAAAGAATCAAGATTTGTTGGTTTCTTCATACCTTAACAAAAGGCGGTTCACCAGGTCCAGGAGATCTGTAGAAGGTACCAGCCATAGGACTCTTGAGTGGAGGCTGAGACGAGGAAGGTGTGGTTGGTTTCGCCGGTGCTGGAGCTGAAGGGCTAGGGGTTGGAGAAGCAGGAGAAGTCAATGGCTGAGGAGAAGGTGGAGCCATCTGAGGAGGCGGCACAGAGTGAAATACAGTAGCTAATGGTGATGTAGGCTGTTGTAAAGCTTCCTTCTTTCGAATGACGATTTCACAGTCAAACTGCTTCAATTCGAGTTCCACTATGTCCCTTGAATCAACAAACCTTCAAAAAGATTTAAAAATAGTGTTAATTCTGTTATCTCTACATTATATACCCAATCCAAATGGGATAAGTTAGTTTTTGTGAATGGACTTACTTAACAAGACCTGAGATTTGAGCCATGAAATCAGAGAACACAGGTTCAGGGACAGTGGTTTTTGCTTTGCCGTTTAAAGACTCAGGTTTTGTCTTAGGGGTAGAGTTGGAAGCAACCTTGATGAAAATCAAAGAAAACTTAGCATTTCAATGGTAAGAAGGTAACACTCATACTTGTCAATAAAAGCAAGGAAAGTCTTACCTCATCAGTTGTCGCACGCAATCTCCAAATTGTAGATTGGTTCTGGTCGAAGAAAGGGTTTATAATCAATTAATGTATATATATATAGAGTAATATATGGGGGTATATCATCACATTGAATCTGCAAAAGATATATACTTTTAAAAGTGTTTTGAAGGGAAATCACATTCTAAATTCAAAGCAGAAGATGGAAGAACTGTAACTCACAAAAGCCCAATAATCGATAGTTTTAAAACAGATCGTAACATAAAACAGTTGTGTCTAATTAATATAATAACTAATCCAATTAAAAACTCCCAGAAAGGGTAAATCTTGTGGTGAATTCCCCACATTTTCTTTGCAGGATCATCAGATACGTTAGGCAGTAACAGGAAACAAGAGACAAAGAAGAAACCTGAGATGCATCCGAAGGAAAGCAGAACCTCTTGGGTTGGAGCTGCCATCGCTGGGTCGAGATACCAGGAATGGATCCGAACCGCCGGTTCGAAGCACAGATCTTGGTGCAAGGTAACGACAATGACGTCATTCTTGAGACACCACTTCTAGATGAAATGCAGTAGGCGACGAAACCGAGGAAGCAAGAAGAGAGAGGAGATAGAAGAGAGAGAAAAAAGAGAGAGAGAGATGTCTTACAGTGTTGGATTTTGTTGTAAAGGAATCTGATTTCGATGCTTACGAAGAGAATCCAGTAAAGTCTTTATTAATCACTCTCACCAAACAAACCTGTTACAGAAATAGACAAAGATCCTTTGTATCTCACAAAGTACTGTATTATTTTTCAACTGATGTGTGGTGTATATATATATATATATAACACTTAACACAACAAAATCCAGTTAGATTTTAGTCTTTGATGCAATCTCTATCTTTACCAATTTTTGAGTAATTTTCTCTGCAAGATTCAAAAACTCAACAAAATCCAGTTAGTTGGAGACACAAAAGTAAATGCAAAAAGGAAAGTTGTAACTAGGGCTGAACGTTCGGTTTGTTTGGTTCGGTTTTATTCGGGTTCAGTTTATTTGGTTTTCAAAAAGTGAAACCAAATCGAAACCAAACTAATTTCGGTTTAGTTTGGTTCGGTTTTAAGGTAATTCTTTTTGATTTGGTTCGGGTTATCCGTTCGGTTTTTTCGGGTTTAATTATTCGACAAACAACATAATTTTTTATTTCAAAATGATAAAACAATTGTTAATTAAAATTCATCCAAAAATTAAATATCCAAAAGATTCAAACTTAAAAAATTCAGATATCCAAAACATTTGCTTTAAATACCCAAATTTCAATCTTTAAAACATATAAATATACTAAATTTATTTTATAAATAATTTTGATCAAAAAATATTAAAATAATCAGTTTTGTTTAGGTTCTTGTTCGGGTTCGGTTTAAAACCAAATCAAACCGAACCCAAACAATTTAAAAAATCAAACCTATTTAAGTTTTTATCAAAACTCAAAACCAAACCGAACAAAAATTTTTGATTTGGCTCGGTTCGGGTTTATTTGGTTTGGATTTTTTTCCCAGACCTAGTTGTAACTACGAGCTTATATAATAAAGAACATCTTTAATAACCCAACACCCACCAAAAAATAAGGAGGATAATCCTGATCATAGTCAGTAACGGTTCTAGTAAGGTGAAGGTTTAGGGTTTAGCTGGTTCAGTACGGTTCCAGTAGGTTCTGCGTCTGAACCTATGGCTGAGATGGCCATGTCCTGTAAAATGAAACCATCACTTATATGAATTTGCAGAAAGAAACGAAGAGATTCTGGTGTATTCTTCATCTCTTGTGCAATGGCTTGGTCAAATTTGCTCTTACTAAACTGAAACTAAACCAGGAAAATATGAAGAATTTCTCATTTTCTGGTTTAAGACTTGGATCATTATAGAGATGGAACATGAATGATTAGAGAAATTGGAGCTAATTAGTTACCTCAATGAGTTTTCTGAACCATAACTAAACCAGAAGCGTAAACCGGATTTTCCGAACATAACTAAACCGGAAGAGTGAACCGGGTTTTAAGCAAACAAACATGAAGAATCTGTCATTTATTTGGTTTTAGAAGATTGATTGTTGTTACAAAAGGTGGGAACAAGAATGATTAGTGAATCAAAAAACTTGCAACTAAATTGGTTGCTTTCACTTAAAAGAGAGAATATAGACATGAATATATGTGAATGCAGTAAATCAAAAGGCATTTTTTAAAGGAACTGGTAATGGAAATCGCTTACACAAGAACCAGCTTCACTCCAAGTAGATGATGAACTGCAACATCTGATCTTCTTGTGTTGCGGTATGTTGAACTTAGGATCTCTTGGTGCCGTAGGTTGTTTGTTTGACCTTTTTGAACAGAAACAAACAACGAAAGCAATTGATTAGACATAAGTTGTGTCTTTAAAACAGATTAACCACTTGAAACTCTATCTTTTACCTTCTAGGAATGAATGGTCGATCAAAGTATGGCATTGGTTGCGCTTTTGGAACCAATTCTTTCCTTAGTCTTCTTATCTCTTCTTCCTCTGCCATCTGAGAAAAAAACCAAGCAGGAGAATATGTTTGATTCATCAGAATTTAGCTTAGATTGGTGATGTGATGATATGGCTATAACATCTGATGTAGAAGTTTACCTTCTGTTGCCGTTCTCTTTCCATTTTGTATTGCTCAATGAGGCTCAGTTTCTCGGCAACCTAGGACAACGAATTCATTCAATTACTTGCTAAAGTCCACAGTGAAATGGCAGAATATCTCACAAATTCTCTAACAAGAGGACGCCAAAACAATGAGCAGAATTAGTCAAAATAAGACTTACCTGGTAATCAAATTCTGCGCGTTCTACAGCACGCACGTCAGAATGGAGTGTTAAGTCGACTGGTCTTGTGATATCTTTCGCACAAGGCTTAACAAGACACTAAGACAAACAAAAAACAATATCAGAATGCTAAAACTAACTCATTTTTCACAAAAGTTTGCCTAACTATTCATCTCGATGTGACACAAAGAAATTTCAATGTAAACTACAAGCATTGAGTCAAAGATGCAAGATCCATATCAGACAATTTACCTCAGGTTCATCGGTTGTATATGGAAGACCTTGAGCAATGGGGATTCTCATTTTTTCTTCTTCCAACATCATTTCCTGAAGCTTCTTTGCAAACTCTTCTTCTTTCTGTCTACCTCTTTGCTGCAGAGAATTAAAGCACCAACTTAACTGTCACCACTTAGTTTCAGCCATGAGTTTATAGAGTTTCTCTATTTTGATCTAAGAATCTCATACCTCAGTTCTTAGCTTGAATGGTTTCAATGAAGTGACTTTCGCTTGCTTCTTCTTTGATCTTCTGCTTCCCATTGTAGTCGATGAGTCCAAGCTCTGTCACAGACAGTTATGTCAGCTGATTTTCTCTAATGGAATTTAACTGTTTCTATTCCTAAATTCTTAAAAATGAGAAGCAAGAAAAATAGTCATTCAACAACTATGAAAAACAAGATGCCAGCACATGAAATTAGAGTAATGTTACGAGCCATTCGATACACATACATTTCTTCTGCTTCTCCTGCCAGCATTTGAACTCCGAGTTGAAACACTGAAACATCATGGGATCAAACAATTCAGAACCAGTGGGAAAAATATCTGAAAACTAACCATTCATAGTTTAGGTGACACATTAATCTAACCTGTCTTGGCTGCCATCCCAGGATGAAGAAACGGAGGCATGAGGGTCTAAGCCGAGATTCTTAGCTGTTAAAACCAATTCAGATGGAGAAAATGAAGAGCTCCATGGGTTTTGGTCTGTCTCTACCGCCAGAAACTTAGGCTGCTGTTCCATCCCAGGCAATTCCCACTTTACAAGCTTCTTCGTATCTTCTTTAGTTTGATTCTCTTCTTTCTTGTTGGATGCTTTTGAAGCGGAAAAGCAAGTGAGCTTCTCAAATGCTTCAACAAGATTCAACACTTTACCAGATTCCGGCACACTTCGCCGTGTTTCTTCCACCACTTTTGCCCTTCTCCTTTTCATCGTACAAGCACCTATTTCAACCAGCTCCGCGGATACTTCTCCTCCTAGTTCATCTCCATCTTCAACATTTTGGCTAGGGTTAGCACTTTCCTCCAAATCCCCCTTTTCCGCCTCTGACTCAGTTCGATTTTTGAAGAACTCTTCCTGAGAAGCCCGCAGCGTTTCATACGCAACACAAACACACTTCATATCCCCTTTGTTCCTCACTCCACACTTGCAATCCACTTCAGCAACCACTGGATCCTTCTTCCCCTTCTTCGAATTCTTCTTCGCCACGACTACAAACCTCCTCTCTCTGATCCGATTACGAGGACTAAAAACCAACTGATTAGGTTTAGGGCTAGGGTTCAGATTCGGATTCCTCTGAGCGGATTTCTTAGAATTAGCAGACTTCACAAGCGGAGTTCCTGTAGATTTCGTTAGCGGAGACTTAGCCGGACTCGCGTGAGACAAATTAGGGTTTGAATTCTCCGAAGATCTAGAAATCTCTTGAACCTTGGTCTGAAACTTGCTCGAATCCTTCACCGGAGTCTTCGCCTTGGCATTCTTCGAAATCAACGAATCCATCGAATATACAAGAACAAAGATACGAATCTCGAATCAAAAAAAGGAAACAGAAATCGCTCTTGATTTCGCAGAGATGAAGAATTAGGTTTTTGTTTCTATCGAGTCTGTAAAATTTAGTAGTGAATAAGAAGAAGAGTTTTAGATTTGGGGGAAAAATGTGACCGTTGCGGCGTTGTTTGGACGCTCTCTCTATAACGGCTATTTCTTATAAAAGGTTTCCTTATTTACATAATTTAAAAGATTATTAAGAAAATAATCTGATTAATCTGCACCGTTGGATCAAAGTGATGATACTGCTAACTTTTCCACATGTAATGTTACACATATATATAAACTTTATAGCCTATTAAATCATTATTTTTACCTATAAATTTATAAAGTTTTAATATTTTATAATAATGTATAATCAACTTTAAATGCACAGCAAAACACACATGATACGGAGCCGTAAGCATACAAAAGTATAAATTTTATATTCAAAATTATAATTTGTTAGACTTAATACGTAAATTTTTATATCATTAATATAATCATTTAAAACCCCATGTGTATTAATTTAGCAATAACATAAATGTTTAAGAAAATAAATGAATAGAGTCAGGGCCGTGACAGAGCACAAGCTAGGGAAGCCACCGCGTAGGGCCTCCGATTTGAAGGGGCTTTTTTTAGTTAAAATTTACTATATATATGACTATTTTTTTTATTTGGTACGGTTTGATTAAATTCATCGCTTAGGATCTTTAATATAAACTATAAAAGATAAAAAAAAAAAAAAAAAAAATTCGTGCTACGGGCGTAATGATATTCTACTATATGAAAATATCTTATTTTTTTAAAACCGCTTAGGGCCTCTAAAAACGTTGGAACGGTACTGAATAGAGTATAAAAATAATTGCATTCATTTATAATGTAATGGTTCATAATCTAAATATTTGAGTTTCAAATTTATATTTAAATTCTAACTAAAAACAAAATGTATTTTATCGTCTATGTATAACAATATCGAGAAATAATATATATCATTTAAAATATATTATCCAATGTAATATTATTGTAAATTTAATACCAAAACTTTTAACCATAAACTCTAAATTAGGGGGGAAAACTATAAAACCTAAATATTAATTAAAATGTTGTAGCTGGAAAACACATTAGTATACTACTTTTTACAAATAATTAAATATTGTTTTAGAAAAAGTACTTAATAAAAAACATGCACAATTTTAAAATGTTTTAATGTGTACAAACAAATAAAATTACGCATATAAACATTTATAATTTAAATCACCTACCGCAAATTAATTAAAAGTTAAAATTATAATTATAATATAAAGTATTTATTTATATGAATTTAGAGTCAACGAGTTAAGAGTAACATGGCAAACTAAATTGAGGTGTACTCGAATCATATAATATTCGCATTTTTTCCAAAATAGTTACTTTTGATTTTATTTGTCAACCAAACTCATTTTATTGTATTTTTTTATATTTGTATAATTATTAATTAAATATAGCTTGAGAAGCACTTCAAAAGTATGACTGAATTTTCAAGCAAAGTGAAATTAATCTTTTGTCTTAAGTTTGCCTGCAAATCTTCACCATACATTCACTTAATTATTATTATAATTTGTATTATTAATACTTAATCTACAAAAGAGGTTATCGAAATAATATTTTATATTATTAATAATGACGTTCAAACAAAATAAACACCAATATCTTGGAAGTTTACGATATTTGGTGCATAATAATTTATATATTTACACACATTATTGTAATTAGGTGAAAATAATTATTATGTTTTTCCCTTACAAAAATATTATTATAATTAAACACCAAAGTTTTAGTAATATGTTATCTTGCGAGATATTACAAATATTGTAGAATGAAACTATTGTATAATGGAAATTTGATTTCTTAAATTGTTTGTTTATATTTTCGTTATAAAATTTTATTATTTTTTTCTATTATATATATAATATATTATATGCTTATAATATGTTATTTATGTGTCTTTTTTTGGGCTTGAAGCATCGACTACTTCGAGATAGGAAAAAATTGATTTTGGTCAACTTATAAGAAATTAACACCAAAAATAAGAAAGAATTAAATTCATAAAAATAATAATTATGTAAGTGTAAAGTTTTGAAATAAAGAGAAAAATTGAGCAAAAATAGGTTTCAAATTATTTATTTTTGGTATAGAATAAAAATATGAAATTTGATTCGAATTAATCATTTCAATTTATTTTTCAAATTTGTTAGTTGAACCGAATAAAAATGACATAGGTAATTTAAAAAAAATATATATATATATATATATATTAGAATGTAAATAAATGAACATCATTCCAGGAACTATTCTTTTTAGATGTAACAAAACCATCTAGGTAAATAAATAATTGATAGTTTGCTTCATAAAGAATATATCGTTACATAAAAAACATTATTCGAAAAAAAAATATTATTCTTTCTATGTAAATTAGTTGATGTTTTAATTTTTACACACAAACTAAAAATAAATTAATGAATATTCTTTTCACAATCCCCTATTATTAATCAAATAACAACCAATCAAATTATTAATTTTTAAGTTCAATTTTTTTTTTCAGTTCAATTTTTTTAAATTCACAAATATAACTATTTTTATTGTTTGATTTGTAAAAAAATGATTAAAAAATTAAGTAAAATGTCACAAAGAAAAAAACCTAAAACATCAACTAATTTGACACAAAAAAAAGTATTATTTTTAGAATATTATAGGAGATAAATAACATAACTTAGAGGAAAAAAAATAACATAACTTTTGTAGCAGTTTTAAGAAATAACTATCGTTACATTAATGATAATTAAATAAAATTGAAGAGTATGAGGAATTTTTATCTTATATATAAATATAAATATGTAAATGGAAGATTTTATATGCAGTGAATTATATAATGTTGGTCTAAATCCATTTATTTTAATATTTCACTTTTTTTTGTTCCTTTTAAAGTTAAAACCTGCCAAATATTGTGACCCCCACCATCGTTTTTCACATCCTCTTATATTATAATTTTTTAATTTTTAACTTAATTAAAATCTTGTTCAATTTAATAAAAAAAAATAAAGATTTTTAAACCGCGTTATATTCTTTGACGGTTTCAAGGGCATTTTCGGAATCTCATCACCTATATAAACTCGCTGCTCCCTCGCTAGTTATTCTCCATCGTCAGATTCAGCCATTAAATTTCCTCAGCAATTTTAAGCTCCATTTGTTGTTCAATTACTCTACACCAGAGGCTACATAGCTTGCACAAGGTATGAATCGAACTGTAACTTGTGTATTATTGGATCTAATTTTGTGTGATTATCGCGATCCAATCTCGTATTTTTCTAATCTTTTTCGATTTTGGATCTATTTCACTTTTTACGTAGATTTTCATTCTTAATGTTTATGTTTTTGATTTTTCAACAGTTTCTTTCTGTGGTTGTGTTTTGGAGACAGTTTTTAGAATTTCCAGGATTCAGGTTCGATCTGTGTCGGTGATCCGCGGAATTCACGTAATTGTTGTATTCATTTGCGTTTTTTTGCATGTTACCAGATCTGAGATTTCGATATGAATTTCTCGCTGAATGTTTGTTTTTTTAGCTGAATTTCGGCTTGAATTGGCCCATTGTTAAGTATGATCTCATGAATATTTTGATCTGGGCTGATATGGGCATTCGCAGCTTCACCTATGTAAACGGATCTGAGTTATCTTTAGCTAAATTTGTCAAAAGTTTAGTTCTTGCACATATAGGAGATGCTTCAATTTACTGGATCTGAGTTAATAAGTTATAATTGTCGTTCTATTGAGCTTTGATTTGACGTGTAAAGGACCTTTACTACGCATTCATGGTGTTTAATTATGTTATTGTTGGGAGATCTGAATTTGACACTGAATTTTATCACAGGGAATTCACTTGAGCAAGCAAAATGGTGAAGATCTGCTGCATTGGAGCTGGGTATGTTGGTGGCCCAACCATGGCGGTCATTGCCCTGAAGTGTCCATCTGTTGAGGTAGCCGTTGTTGATATCTCTGTGCCAAGGATCAATGCCTGGAACAGTGATACGCTCCCTATCTATGAGCCTGGTCTTGATGATGTCGTTAAGCAGTGCCGTGGAAAGAATCTGTTCTTCAGCACTGATGTAGAGAAACATGTCCGAGAGGCTGATATAGTCTTTGTTTCTGTCAACACCCCAACCAAAACACGTGGTCTCGGAGCTGGCAAAGCTGCAGATTTAACTTACTGGGAGAGCGCAGCTCGTATGATCGCAGATGTTTCTGTCTCCGACAAGATTGTGGTTGAGAAATCAACTGTACCTGTCAAAACTGCTGAAGCCATTGAAAAGATCCTCACGCACAACAGCAAAGGAATCAAATTCCAGATTCTCTCAAACCCTGAGTTCCTTGCTGAAGGAACTGCAATCGAAGATCTTTTCAAACCTGACCGTGTCCTAATCGGTGGTCGTGAAACTCCTGAAGGCTTTAAAGCCGTTCAAGCCTTGAAAAGCATTTACTCTCAATGGGTACCTGAAGATAGAATCCTAACAACTAATCTCTGGTCCGCTGAACTCTCCAAGCTAGCTGCTAACGCCTTCTTAGCTCAAAGGATATCTTCAGTCAACTCCATGTCAGCTCTCTGTGAAGCAACTGGCGCCAATGTCTCAGAAGTCGCTTATGCTGTCGGCAAAGACACTCGCATTGGTCCCAAGTTCTTAAACTCAAGTGTCGGATTTGGCGGTTCCTGTTTCCAAAAAGACATCCTCAACCTTGTCTACATCTGTGAATGCAACGGCTTACCCGAAGTTGCAGAATACTGGAAACAAGTAATCAAAATCAATGACTACCAAAAAACCCGATTCGTTAACCGGATTGTTTCCTCAATGTTCAACACAGTCTCCAACAAAAAGATTGCAGTTCTTGGTTTCGCATTCAAGAAAGACACAGGAGACACAAGAGAAACACCAGCCATTGATGTCTGCAAAGGTTTACTAGGAGACAAAGCTAATATCAGCATCTACGATCCACAAGTAACCGAAGATCAAATCCAAAGAGACTTAACCATGAACAAATTCGACTGGGACCATCCTCTTCATCTCCAACCCATGAGTCCAACCACAGTGAAACAAGTCTCAGTTGCTTGGGATGCATACACAGCAACAAAAGATGCTCATGGAATCTGCATCTTAACTGAATGGGATGAGTTCAAGAATCTTGATTATGAAAGAATCTTTAATGAGATGCAGAAACCAGCGTTTGTGTTTGATGGTAGAAACGTTGTGGATGCAGAGAAGTTAAGGAAGATTGGGTTTATTGTTTACTCTATTGGTAAACCATTGGACCAGTGGCTTAAGGACATGCCTGCTCTTGCTTAAAAAAAGGTTAAAACAAATTCAAGATTTAATATACTTTTTGTATTTTTCTCTATTTTCTATATTTTGATTAATAATTTCTCTCTCTCTTTGTTGTTATTCATATGATATTTTTTAGGTGTTTGGGTTTTGTTTGGTAATTATGTTGTACTTTTGGAATTTATCAAAATATATTGTACGCTTTTCAAATATTTTTTTTCATAATATAAAATTTTTACGTGTTAAAAAAGTGCAGGGTTTTTTGGTAATAAAATAAAATAAATAAATGCAAGGTATTAAAATTATTATTACGTAAATTAAAACTATAGTAAAAGAAAAAAAATCGTTGTTTTTAAGAATAAATTTCAATAAAAAAGAATTGCCCATCTAATATGTATATGCAAATATATATACATTATAAGCTCTTCGAATATTATTTTCATAATATAAAAAATTTTAACTTTTCAAAAATGGAGAAAATATGTATACATATATAAATAAATATACTCCATTTCAATAAAAACAATTGCCCATTTTTTTGTCACTCATGAAGTTGCCCAATTAATAAATGAAGATACTTTCTTTTGAAACTAGTAAAACAAGATTTGTAAGTGGTTCTTGGACCTTCAGGCCAAGAGAGAGGTTTTCAACTTATAGAGAAAATGACGAAAAGCCCTTCTTCATATTTTCGTTCCCTCTTCTTACCGCTTCTTATATAGTTCCTCTGTGTTCGTTTATCTGTTCTCATTCCACTCACAAAATCCAAAAAAATTTGATCTTTCTCGCTTAGAAAACTGTTAATTCTCTACATCTCCATTGATTTCTTTCTCAATTTTTCTCTAGAAATTGAAATTACATAGAAAATCTTCTTCTTTCTTTCAATATCTTTGAGATAAATTTCTTCAACGATAATGGATGAGCAGTTGGAGTTCAGTGTCGAGTTTCATGTTGGTTACCTCATAACCACCTTCATTTTCATCTTCTGCCTTCGCCTTTGCTGTAGTTGTATCATTCGACGCTCCCTTTCATTCTAATGGAAGAATCAAATCAAGAACACTCACGAGAAAAAGAACAAAACGAAGAAGAAGAGGAATCAATGAAGCAAGATCAGAGACGAGGAGAGATTTCTTGTTACTATGGATTAAGAGAGAATCCAAAGAAGAAAACCCAAAAATCATTTGGATTAGAATCATCACAAGAAGAAGAAGATTCATCAATATCAATCAAGAAAATCTTGTTTCGATGTGAAGAATGTGGAAAAGGATTTAGGTATGAGAAATGTCTTTCAAATCATCAATTAGGGATACATTCAAATCGAAAGAGAGTTTATGAAGAATCTTTGATTAGTTTGTGTGATGGATTCAGTATTGTTACTAAGAAGAAGAGATCGAGAATTGGAAGGTTTAATAATAAGAATCGTTCTTGTTCTTTTATGAGTGATCAAGAATTGGAAGTTGCAGAGTGTTTGATTTTGTTGTCTAAGAGTAGTGACAAGTTTGTTAGTGAAGCAATTGATTCTGGGGGTTTGAAGAATGAGGTTACATCAATGGAGGAAAGGGTTAAAAGTGATGAAATGTTGAAAGATTCTTTGAGTTTCGTTGGAGATAAAAGTGATTTGGAGCAACGGAAACTGCGAAAAGTGTATGAATTTGAGTCTGGGTTCTTGAATAATCAGCAAAAACAGAGAAATTCAGGTGAATTTCAATTGGGGTTTTTGAGCAATGAGCAGAAACGGAGAAATTCCGGCGAATTTGAGTCTGGGTTTACGAATAATGATCAAAACCTGTTCAAATCCGGTGAATTCGATTCTGGGTATTTGAGTACGGAGCAAAATCTACGAAAAGCTGGCGAATTTCAATCTGGGTTTATGAGGAATAAGCAAGAACAGTTCAAATCCAGTGAAATTGGGTTAGGGTTTATGAGCAATAAGCAAGAACAGTTCAAATCCGGTGAAATTGAGTTAGGGTTTATGAGCAATAAGCAAGAACAATTCAAATCCGGTGAAATTGAGTTAGGGTTTATGAGCAATGAACAAAATCTTGAAGAAAAAACCTCAAAAGCTGAAGAATTCAACGAAACAGAGATGATTAAGCATAAATGCAAGTTATGTGACAAGAGATTCTCATCATATCAAGCATTAGGAGGTCATCAAACATTTCATAGAATGAGTAAGAGCAAGAAGAAGGAGAAAGATGATGATGATGATGGTGATGATGGTGATGATAATGATGGTGATGATGATGATAATGATGATGATGATGAAGCTGTGACTGTTACTGTGACTGTAAAGAAGAGGAAGATGAAGACACATGAGTGTGGAGTATGTTTAAGGCTTTTTAGATCTGTTCATGCTTTAGGTGGTCATATGAAATGTCACAGAAGGAGAAGAGATTTAGGGTTTATAAAATGTTTTTAGAATTCGATTTTGATGAGATTTTATAGAATATGTGTAGAAATTTGAGTAAATAAATAAATAAAAATTCATTTTTGGCATTTTGTTTCTTTTATCTAAAAAAAGTTTGTATTTTCAGCAGTTTTTTATAGTAAGAACGTTAACTTTGCAAAAATTGAATTTATATTAGGATATTATATTTCCTAAAAATTGTAATTTTATAGAATTTGTAAGAAAATAAATAAAACATTTCAGATAAATAAATAATTTTTTTTCCTTTTATCAAAAAACAGTTTGCATTTTTAGCAATTATAGTAAAAACTTTGACTTTGCAAAAATTAAATTTTATTAGGATATTATTTTCCCTAAAAATTGTATTTTTCTTTGTTTGATTTGTTTTATAATCCCGGTTAAATTCCGGTTTGAGTGTGTGTATGTTTTTTTAATAAGATTAATGAATAAAACATTTCAGTAAATTTTGCATTTTTAGTATTCTTTGTAGTTAAATGCCGGTTCAAATGTGTATAGAAATTTGAAAAATAAATAAAAGTTCAGTAAAGTTGACATTTTTAGCAATTTTTATAGTTAAATTTTATATTTTTGTTTAAAAGGTTTGCTTTACAAAAATTGGAATTTGGTAAAAAAAAAAATCATTTTTTAATATATAATGCCGGTTAAATTCCGGTTTGAGTGTTTGTTTATAATGAATAAATTGGTAAATGATATTGGAGATTTGAAAAGTCTAAGTGGAATGTGTCGGTCGGTATATAGTATATGCTACCAAACTTTGTACGTTTGTAGCATATAAATAATTAAATTAAATAACTAACTCTTTTTTTAATATATAATTTGAAAATGACAGATGAATTTTTATAATAATTTTAGTTATACATATATGGTGAATTTGAGCCTACCAGCTAAGACTTTATTCTGTTTATAGAACTTAATTTTAACTGTTTTCAAGAAGAAACTCAAATTGTAAATTACACAAGTCTCATGTGGACCAACCCATTTTCTTAGGCTGAAAATATTTGTATTAATCAATTACGTCAATTTCTTTTTATAAAAAGTACAATTTTCAACTTTTTTTAATAAGGTTTGTATTTTAGTTTTCGTAAGTTGTAATTTTTAATATAATCAAATACTACATTTGATTAAAAAAATGATATTAGCCAATATACAATTTTGCAAATTATATAAATATAAAAAAATGTCTTTATATAGATATAAAGTATTAGTTTTTCCAAAATTAATTATATATATGGATATTAAAATTAATTGTATGTTTTTATTTTTAAAAATTGTTATTTATAATTAAAAAAAAAACACTTGCTTAAGCATGAAAATAGGTAGAGAAAATGTATAATTAGCTCTCTAATGGAAAAAGGCCTAAACTCAAGGTGAAGACACCAATTAATTAATTAATTTTATTGATTATTATTATTAGATCTTGAAATTAATTACAGTTCTTTGTTATTTTATTTTATTATTTATTAATTTTCTTAGTCTTTTTAATAATTTTTTAGATCCACCGGCAAAATAACTTAGAACAAAAAAAAAACCTTTTTTTGTTCTTTCATTTGTTTCTATATTTATTTATTTTTATTAATTTTGTCTTCCTTCTCGCTCTTCGTTCTTCTTTTACGAGCTCTTTGATTTGAAATCTTGATTTGTGAGAGAACTCTTTAATGTCTGCTTAAAGACGTGAGATTGAGGCAAACCAATTTTGATTCTCGTGTTCAATTGCTTGAAGCAATCTCCATTAAAACTAGGCGGGAATCTCTAATTTGGATCTTTTCACTGTTGATCGGAAATCCAATGCGGTCTGAGAGAAGACCACAAAGAAGAAGAATAGCGATAAGGAATCAGTCAAAGACGGATTTGGGAGAAAGGGAGCAAGTTAGATCGAGATTTGGAGGTCAATCGAGATCGGAGAAGCGGAATCTGATCGGATCTGATGTTGGGTTGTGGATTGTGTACGTCTTCGTCAGAAATTAGGGTTTTCTTTAATTCGATTGATTTCGTTACTATTGTGAGGCTGCACGAACAAGGATGCAGCTTCACATATCGCCTAGCATGAGAAGTATCACGATTTCGAGCAGCAATGAGTTTATTGATTTGATGAAGATCAAGGTCGCAGCTCGTCATATCTCTTACCGAACTCTCTTCCACACGATTCTAATCCTCGCTTTCTTATTGCCTTTCGTCTTCATTTTAACTGCTGTTGTTACCCTTGAAGGTGTCAACAAGTGTTCTTCCATTGGTAATATACCTTGTCGCATGTTTCTTGTGTATTCATTCGATTTTGATTTTGATAGGCATTGATTTGTTGACTTTTCAATCTTATCTTGCTTGGATCTTGACAATTTTGGTGTCTTCTTTTGGTGGAATGATTAAGATCTTCTGTAGCAGCTAGATGAGCTGGTTTTTTCACATATGATTTGCTAAGCTATTGATCTCTAGGTGCCTATTGGTTGGATCCAGCGGTGATGCTTGAGATTGTACTTGAGGATTGCTTAAGTCAACATTAAGTTTTAGGGATTTTTGGATTCGTCTTTGTTAGGTCCCCACAAATTAATTTGTACAGGATATTGGTTCTTAAGGAGTTTTATGACCTTAATTGTTAGTAGTACAACATAATTTGCACATTTTTATGCAAGCAATCAATTAATTTTCGTTGGATTCTAGAGTTAAATGACAATTTTGCAGTTTCTCATTCTTCTGTTTGTGTGAAGTAGTAAACATTACATATTCCTTTCTCTGTATTACTAGATTGGAACCTAATTGAAAAATGTCTATTACGGTATTCTTGAAACTTATCTGGTGCAGGATTTTGTGAATTTCGATTTAGACAGGGATTCAACTCGGTTTTAGACTTTTGTATGTTCCATTAGATGATCTGCTTTCATGTATCTAATTATCTCCTTAGTGCTCTTGTGATTCTTTCATGAAAGTTTCTAACCTATTCTTATACTGTTCCAGATTGTTTAGGGAGGCGGTTAGGTCCACGTCTTCTTGGTAGGGTAGATGAATCAGAGGTGAGTGGTTCGCTTTCTGGAGTCTGCTATTTTTTGGTCTTTTTTTCAGGTTCTTAAGTCATCATATGCTTCTATTGTTGCAGAGACTAGTTAGAGACTTTCATAAAATTCTAAACGAAGTAAGCATTCAAGAAATTCCAGATGGTTTAAAGCTTCCAGATTCTTTTAACCAACTTGTTTCTGATATGAAACATAACCGCTACGATGCAAAAACATTCGCTCTTGTCCTGCGAGCCATGGTATATACCTTCTCTAATCTTACATATACATTAAGTTACATTACATTGATGGAGTTCTGATTTTATACATTGTTAATTCTTGTTTTCTGTGTAAAATGAGCAGATGGAGAAGTTTGAGAGAGATATTAGGGAATCGAAATTCGCAGAGCTCATGAACAAGCACTTTGCAGCTAGTTCAATTCCAAAAGGGATTCATTGTCTTTCTCTAAGATTAACCGATGAATATTCCTCGAATGCTCACGCGCGTAGACAGCTTCCATCACCAGAATTTCTCCCTGTTCTCTCAGATAATGCTTACCACCATTTAATCTTAGCTACAGACAATATCTTGGCTGCATCAGTTGTAGTCTCATCCACTGTTCAGGCATCTTCAAAACCTGAGAAAATTGTCTTTCACATCATAACAGACAAGAAAACTTACGCCGGTATGCATTCCTGGTTTGCTTTGAACTCCATTGCACCTGCTATTGTTGAGGTTAAAGGTGTTCATCAATTTGACTGGTTAACAAGAGAGAATGTTCCGGTTTTGGAAGCTGTGGAAAGCCATAATGGAGTTAGGAACTATTACCATGGAAATCACGTTGCAGGTGCAAACCTTACTGAAACAACTCCTCGGACATTTGCTTCGAAATTACAGTCCAGAAGTCCAAAATACATATCTTTGCTCAACCATCTTAGAATATACATACCAGAGGTAATCTCTTTTCCTCATTATTCAAATTTGGAACTAAGGTTTTTTTTTACCAAATGGAGATAGTTTAGAGTCTAAAATACTATAATCCATAAAATTTATGAATTTCAGACTTGTTTGTGCTATTTTTTCCTCGGAATGATGAGTTATACTGGGGAAATTCATGCCAATTTCCTCTTGATTTTGTACAGCTTTTCCCAAATTTGGACAAAGTGGTGTTCTTAGACGATGATATGGTTGTCCAGCGAGACTTGTCTCCACTTTGGGATCTTGATCTTGGAGGTAAAGTTAATGGAGCAGTAGAAACTTGCAGAGGTGAAGATGAATGGGTAATGTCAAAACGGTTAAGAAACTACTTCAATTTCTCACATCCACTCATTGCAAAACATTTGGATCCTGAAGAATGTGCTTGGGCATATGGTATGAATGTCTTTGATCTAAAAACTTGGAGAAAGACAAACATCAGAGAAACATATCATTCTTGGCTTAGAGAGGTAACATATCAAACAAAC
>KE151199.1:920985-958847 GCA_000411095.1 Aethionema arabicum
GTCTGCTATTTTTTGGTCTTTTTTTCAGGTTCTTAAGTCATCATATGCTTCTATTGTTGCAGAGACTAGTTAGAGACTTTCATAAAATTCTAAACGAAGTAAGCATTCAAGAAATTCCAGATGGTTTAAAGCTTCCAGATTCTTTTAACCAACTTGTTTCTGATATGAAACATAACCGCTACGATGCAAAAACATTCGCTCTTGTCCTGCGAGCCATGGTATATACCTTCTCTAATCTTACATATACATTAAGTTACATTACATTGATGGAGTTCTGATTTTATACATTGTTAATTCTTGTTTTCTGTGTAAAATGAGCAGATGGAGAAGTTTGAGAGAGATATTAGGGAATCGAAATTCGCAGAGCTCATGAACAAGCACTTTGCAGCTAGTTCAATTCCAAAAGGGATTCATTGTCTTTCTCTAAGATTAACCGATGAATATTCCTCGAATGCTCACGCGCGTAGACAGCTTCCATCACCAGAATTTCTCCCTGTTCTCTCAGATAATGCTTACCACCATTTAATCTTAGCTACAGACAATATCTTGGCTGCATCAGTTGTAGTCTCATCCACTGTTCAGGCATCTTCAAAACCTGAGAAAATTGTCTTTCACATCATAACAGACAAGAAAACTTACGCCGGTATGCATTCCTGGTTTGCTTTGAACTCCATTGCACCTGCTATTGTTGAGGTTAAAGGTGTTCATCAATTTGACTGGTTAACAAGAGAGAATGTTCCGGTTTTGGAAGCTGTGGAAAGCCATAATGGAGTTAGGAACTATTACCATGGAAATCACGTTGCAGGTGCAAACCTTACTGAAACAACTCCTCGGACATTTGCTTCGAAATTACAGTCCAGAAGTCCAAAATACATATCTTTGCTCAACCATCTTAGAATATACATACCAGAGGTAATCTCTTTTCCTCATTATTCAAATTTGGAACTAAGGTTTTTTTTTACCAAATGGAGATAGTTTAGAGTCTAAAATACTATAATCCATAAAATTTATGAATTTCAGACTTGTTTGTGCTATTTTTTCCTCGGAATGATGAGTTATACTGGGGAAATTCATGCCAATTTCCTCTTGATTTTGTACAGCTTTTCCCAAATTTGGACAAAGTGGTGTTCTTAGACGATGATATGGTTGTCCAGCGAGACTTGTCTCCACTTTGGGATCTTGATCTTGGAGGTAAAGTTAATGGAGCAGTAGAAACTTGCAGAGGTGAAGATGAATGGGTAATGTCAAAACGGTTAAGAAACTACTTCAATTTCTCACATCCACTCATTGCAAAACATTTGGATCCTGAAGAATGTGCTTGGGCATATGGTATGAATGTCTTTGATCTAAAAACTTGGAGAAAGACAAACATCAGAGAAACATATCATTCTTGGCTTAGAGAGGTAACATATCAAACAAACCCTGAACTCTAAATCTCAATTTACATCACTGTTTCTCTTAGATTTGCTTTGCTTTGGTTTTTTTGATCAGAATCTAAAGTCGAATCTAACAATGTGGAAGCTTGGAACATTACCTCCTGCTCTCATTGCATTTAAAGGTCACATTCATCCAATAGACCAATCATGGCATTTGCTTGGATTAGGTTATCAAAACAAGACCAACATAGAAAAAATCAAGAAAGCTGCAGTGATTCATTACAATGGTCAATCAAAGCCATGGCTTGAGATTGGTTTTGAACATCTAAGACCATTCTGGACAAAATATGTGAATTACTCCAATGATTTCATAAAGAATTGTCACATCTTGGAGTAGCAAAACCCAGAAATCTGCAGCAGCTTGCAGGTTAACTTGATAAGATATAAGAATTTTAGTTTTGCCACATACACATAAAGAAGTGTTGCAGAGTTTGCAGCTAAGGGAAGAGAGAAGAGAAGAGAAGAGAAGAGGAGAGAGAGATAAAGATTCAATTTTTTTTATGTAAAATAGAAGGTACCCTTTATTGATATTCTTTCAATTTCCATTGGAGAGAGAATCATAAGAATTGAAGAGATTGAATTTTACAATTTTTTTTTTTTTTTTAATTTTTTGGTTGTTAATGAAAGGGTTGTGACCCAAAAAAGGCTAGTTGTTGATATAATTGATGATCTATTATTTTAATTTGCTTGTTGAATTAGGGTTTATGGAGTAATAAAGATGTGATTTTTGATGTAAATTATTGAGATTTCAAGATTAAAATTTTGAGGTAAAGTTGATGACTTTTCACCTAAATAAATACTGAAATCGAACGAGTTTTGAATGTAAAATTAAATTAAATGATTTTGTATACGATTTATTGGTCATTTGTACGTTAAAGTATATGATTTTTGTGATAATAATAAAGATTTAAGAAATAAAAATTGTATTTTTTTTTAAGGTTGGCCACCAGAGAGAGAGAATGGGCATTTTTTCATATACGTAGAGATGGGAAAGAGAACGACATAGAGGAATGGAACCTTTGGCCGCCATTAATTCTCTAAGCTTTGAGATCTCTTCATTATTACTCTCTCTCTCTCTCTCTTCTCGAGTCTCTGTGATGTGAGATTGTTGTAGATCCTTCTGATTCAATCAAAGCTCAGATCATCACTCAAGTAAGAACACCAATTAGGGTTTCTTCTCATTTTCTCTGTGTTTCCTATCTGATTTCGTTAAATCCAATTGCGAGTTTTGGTGGGTTTTTGATTTTAAGAAATACCCAAATTGTGAATTTTTCTGGGTTTGATTCATTTCTTAGGAATCATCAGATTTGATGATCATTACTTTGAAAACGATTAGATTCTCTTTTGTACCATAACATATGCCAATGTTTATGATTCTGTATGATTGAATCATGTGATTATTGTATTCATTTACACCATTGAAGATCATCTCATAAGAAACTTCAAGCTTTAGAAATAACCAAATTGTTCCTTTTATTTGATTCATTACAGATAGAGAAAAGAAGCAAAATTAGGTTTCTTCTTCACCATAAAGATCAAGTCTTGGATTTGATTCCTCTGTTTAGTTTAAAGAGAGAAAAACTTGGTTCTTGGTTTCATGGCAGAAGTCAAGAATCAATTAGAGATTAAATTTAGATTAACTGATGGTTCAGATATTGGTCCTAAATCATTTTCTGATGCTACAACAATTGCAACATTGAAAGAAACCATTGTTTCTCAATGGCCAAGAGGTTAGTCCCCAAAATCAAAAAATCTTATGAAAGTTTAAATGCTTATAGCTTTATTGCTCTGCTGATTTCTCCATTAACTAAGAAATACTTCATCAAAGACTAGAATTCACCATTGTTTAGACTGCTAAAAGCTTGGAACATCACACTGGTTTTGCTTACTTAAGAAAGAGAATGTTTTCTTTCAATTAGGTTTTGATCTTATGAAGTTAAATGCTTATAGCTTTATTGCTCTGCTGATTTCTCCATTACCCTTTTGCAATTACCTAAGAAATACTTCATTAAAGACTAGAATTCACCATTGTTTAGACTGCTAAAAGCTTGGAACTTTAGACTGGTTTTGCTTACTTAAGAAAGAGATTGGGTTTGTTTCAATTAGGTTGTGATCTTATGAAGTTAAATGCTTATAGCTTTATTGCTTTGCTGATTTCGCTATGACCTTTTAGCAATTACCTAAGAAAAACTTCATCAAAGACTATAATTAACCATTGTTTAGACGAAATATGGTATTTTAGACCCTGAACTATATCCGTTTGGTGAAACTATCAAAATGATTTTTTATACCCTGAACTTTGATTATCGGGTTTTTCAAACTCTAAACCTTAATAACCGGGTTTGGAAACTCTACTGAAATTTTTAAATCAAAATTAAACTTCGAACATAAAATGAAACCATTTTGATAGTTGAACGTTTTTTTTTCATCAATCGGAAATAGTTCAAAGTCTAAAATACCATATTCTCTTGTTAAGACTGCTAAAAGCTTCAAACATCACACTGGTTTTGGCTTACTTAAGAAAGAAATTAGTTTTTTTTTTGTTTCAATTAGGTCGTAATCTATGGATAAAATCAGAATTTCTTGCTGTGTTCTTGACTCAATTCTACAGTGAAATACATATATCCTTATTGCTCTACTGATTTCTCCTTGAGCCTTTTGCATTTACCTAACAAAAACTTCATCAAAATCCCATCAAATTCACCATTGTTAAACCTGCTAAAAGCTTGGAACATTAACACTGGTTTTGCTTACTTCTTGTTATATTCTTGAGCAGATAAGCAAAATGGGCCAATGACATCAAAAGAAGTAAAATTAATAAGTGGAGGAAGAATTTTAGAGAACAATAAAACAGTTGGAGATTGCAGAAGTCCTGTCTGTAATCTCACAGGAGCTGTAACTACAATGCATGTTCTAATTCAACCTCCAATTACTGATAAAGGTGCAAACTTTAAGCTCTCTAACTACTTCAGGAACATGTGTTCATAAGATCTTTAAAAAGCTTACCTTTGATTTGTGTGTTTTGTGAATACAGAGAAGAAGAAGAAGCCTAAAGCTGAATTGAAACAGAACAAATGTGTTTGTTCTATTATGTAAGAGAGAGATTTTCAAAGACTGTTCTTGATTCTTCTTCAAGATTTTTTTTTAAAAATTTTTTTCTTTCTAATTTGTCGTTTTGATAGATTGAGAATTTGGTAACTACGTGGCTGCTTGATAATGGCGAGTTTATGAAAAAGTATAAATAAATTTGTAGAAATAAATTATTTATTTAATATATATTTTTTCCTGATAAAAACTTTTGTTTTTTTTTTTGATAAATATAAACGTTATTCAATAGATAGATAATTTCTCTTTCTTTTTTTTTCAAGAGCAATTTATTTATATTTTTAACGTAATGTCTTTTTCTATATCTATATTATCAAAGTTTTGAAAGAATTTATCATAATTCTCAATTTTTGTTTTTTCACAATTATAATTCTCATTTTTTCTTATCAATTATAATTCTCATTTAAGAATTAATATATAATTTGTAGTTTAAAATCATAAACCTTAAAATATATATTTATATAATCTTCAATATATTTGGGAATTTTTAAAAAATACACTAATTTAAATATATTTTTTTAAAAGATATTAGTTTTGAATTAGAAAATTTGTAAATTAGTTTCACATATTATCTCGATTTCATATATTTCTTGTGAAAGTTACACGTGTCAAAATATTGGTGAAGTACGCATCTGATCCCGAGGGTTCACGAAGGATCCGGCGTCGTTTAGCAACTTCATCTTCTTCTTTATTACTTCTTCTCCTCTTTTCTCTTCTTCATAAAATCTACTCCAAGTCAGAAGAAAGTAGCAGTTTGCTGAATTCCCAAGTAAACTTCTCGTCGTTTTAGGACACTGTCGTTAAACTACTTGCTGTATTCTCTTTCCCGTTCTCAACTGCTTGCCGTTTTTAAATTCCGCGTTAATGACGACGGCTACAACGACGGCCGTTAAATCGGCGTTGATCGGATTAGTATCGGAAACTAAAAGAGTTTCATCGTTTTCTCATCTTCAACCTTCGGTAGCTTTTCCGGCGAAGCCTAATTCCTTCAAAACACTGAAATTAAACCAAAATTTGGGGGTTTCGCGGCGGATTGATCATCGGCGATTTGAAATCCGATGTGAAGCAAGTTCTAATGGAAGGGTAAAATCTGCTTTGTAAAATTACTAAAATTAGGGTTTATTTATACTGTATACTAAGTGAGATTTTGATTGCTTAACACAGCTAACACAGCAAGAATTCACTGAAATGGCGTGGCAATCAATAGTTTTATCACCAGATGTTGCTAAAGAGAATAAGCAACAAATTGTTGAAACAGAACATCTAATGAAAGCTTTATTAGAGCAAAAGAATGGTTTAGCTCGTCGGATTTTCTCTAAAATTGGTGTAGATAACACTAAGCTTTTAGAAGCAACTGATAAGTTCATTCAACGTCAGCCTAAGGTAAAGTCTCTTTAGCTTTTTTCTTGATCATGAAATGTGTGATATCATGTTTTTAACTTTGTGGCCATTAATGGGGGTTTAGGTATATGGAGAAGCTGCTGGTTCAATGTTGGGGAGAGATTTAGAAGGTTTATTTCAAAGAGCAAGGCAGTATAAGAAAGATTTAGGAGATTCTTATGTCTCTGTAGAACATTTAGTTCTTGCTTTTGTTGATGATAAACGATTTGGGAAGCAATTGTTTAAAGATTTTCAGATTTCAGAGAAGAGTTTGAAATCTGCTATTGAATCCATTAGAGGAAAACAATCTGTTATTGATCAAGGTTTGTAATCAAACTTCATCTTCTGATCGTATTACTGATTAGTATAAACTTGTTTGATTTATGTGCAATTCTTTATCTTGACAGATCCGGAAGGTAAGTATGAAGCTTTGGAGAAGTATGGGAAAGATTTAACAGCAATGGCGAGAGAAGGAAAGCTTGATCCTGTAATTGGAAGAGACGACGAGATTCGAAGATGTATTCAGATTCTTTCTAGAAGAACAAAGAACAATCCTGTGTTAATTGGTGAACCAGGTGTTGGTAAAACTGCAATTTCTGAAGGGTAAATCATCAAGAAACTGATCTTAGAACATAAAGCTGTTTGATTTTATGTGTTCTAAAGTCTCTAGATTTTCAATTTATGAACAGACTTGCTCAAAGAATTGTACAAGGAGATGTACCTCAAGCATTGATGAACAGAAAGGTAGATACAAAATTACCGATTTCTCGGTTTTTCTCTACTCAATTTTTGTGTACTAATTCATCGGTTTTGCAGCTTATATCTCTTGACATGGGTGCATTAATCGCTGGTGCGAAATATCGTGGCGAATTTGAAGATAGATTAAAGGCTGTACTTAAGGAAGTTACAGATTCTGAAGGTCAAACCATTTTGTTCATTGATGAAATCCACACAGTTGTTGGTGCAGGTAACTTTAGTTTCATCGCGAAAATGTTTCGATCTTTGAATGTGTTAAAGATGAAAACTTTATCTTAGGTGCAACTAATGGTGCAATGGATGCTGGAAATCTGTTGAAACCGATGTTGGGACGAGGCGAATTGCGATGTATTGGTGCAACAACACTTGATGAATACAGGAAATATATAGAGAAAGATCCAGCTTTGGAACGTAGATTTCAGCAAGTGTACGTAGATCAACCTACAGTAGAAGATACAATTTCGATTCTTCGTGGTTTACGCGAAAGATATGAACTTCATCACGGAGTTCGAATCTCCGACAGTGCTCTAGTCGAAGCTGCCATTTTATCTGACCGGTACATCAGTGGCCGGTTTCTACCTGATAAAGGTTAAGACTTTAACATACACATATAAGTTAAAAGCTAAGAGATTGTGTCATTAACCTGTTGTTTTTGTTTCAGCCATTGATTTAGTAGATGAAGCTGCAGCGAAACTGAAAATGGAGATTACATCAAAACCTACAGCACTTGATGAACTTGACCGTGCAGTAATAAAGCTTGAAATGGAGAGACTTTCCTTAACAAATGATACAGACAAAGCTTCAAGAGAGAGATTAAACCGAATCGAAACTGAGTTAAAGCTGTTAAAGGAAAAGCAAGCTGAGTTAACTGAACAATGGGAGCATGAGAGATCTGTAATGTCCCGTCTTCAATCCATTAAAGAAGAAATTGATCGAGTAAACCTCGAAATCCAGCAAGCGGAGCGAGAATATGATCTAAACAGAGCAGCTGAGCTCAAATATGGAAGCTTGAACTCATTACAACGTCAGTTAAACGAAGCAGAGAAGGAATTAAACGAGTACTTAAGCTCAGGGAAATCTATGTTCAGAGAAGAGGTTTTAGGTAGTGATATTGCAGAGATTGTAAGTAAATGGACTGGAATACCTGTCTCCAAGCTTCAACAATCTGAAAGAGATAAGCTTCTACACTTAGAGGAAGAGTTACATAAACGTGTAGTTGGTCAAGACCCAGCAGTGACTGCAATAGCTGAAGCAATTCAAAGATCAAGAGCTGGTCTTTCAGATCCTGGCCGTCCAATAGCTAGCTTCATGTTCATGGGTCCAACAGGTGTAGGCAAAACAGAGCTAGCTAAAGCCCTAGCTTCTTACCTGTTCAATACAGAAGAAGCTTTAGTAAGAATTGATATGAGTGAATACATGGAGAAACATGCTGTTTCTAGACTAATTGGAGCTCCACCTGGTTATGTTGGATATGAAGAAGGTGGACAATTAACAGAAACAGTTCGTAGAAGACCTTACTCAGTAATACTCTTTGATGAGATTGAGAAAGCTCATGCCGATGTATTCAATGTGTTTCTTCAAATCTTAGATGATGGAAGAGTTACTGATTCACAAGGCAGGACTGTTAGTTTCACCAATACTGTGATCATCATGACCTCAAATGTTGGATCACAGTACATACTTAACGCAGATGAAGATGGAACTGGCTTAAAGGAACTAGCTTATGAAATGATTAAACAGAGAGTAATGGATGCTGCAAGATCAATCTTTCGTCCTGAGTTCATGAACAGAGTTGATGAATATATCGTTTTCCAGCCACTATCACGTCAACAGATCAACAGTATTGTGAGATTACAGGTATGTTTTCTGTTCTCTAAAACGCTTTTGGTTCTTGATTAAATCATTTGCTAACCTTTTTGTGTACTGCAGCTTGCACGTGTGCAGAAACGAATTGCAGATAGGAAAATGAAGATAAAGATTACTGATGCAGCTGTGGATCTTCTTGGAACCTTAGGGTATGATCCTAACTATGGAGCTAGACCTGTGAAACGTGTGATACAACAGAACATTGAAAATGAGCTTGCAAAAGGTATATTAAGAGGAGATTTCAAGGAAGAAGATGCAGTATTGATAGATACAGAACTTACAGCGTTTGCTAATGGTCAGTTACCTCAGCAGAAGCTCATATTCAAGAAGCTTGAGTCAGAAACTGCAGATGCTGAAGAACAAGAAGCTGTGAAATCACAAAGCATTTGAGACTTTTTTTGAACCCCTACACAATAATCCATTTATTTTGCAATATGATCCAATCTAAATAAGAGATTTTGGAAATTTCTCGTCATAAATTACTGTATATGAATCTTGAATCTCTGCAGAAACAATACATGAAGCAGTACACCAAATTTACAGATGTTCAGACATTAAATGTTACAAGGATTGAGATTAGTTAGCTCTTTTGGAGACGAAGAACCGTTTCCACTCAACAAAGAATTTCTCTTGTTCAATAAGGTACCTCTAGTAAAGCAACGCTCTGCAAAACAAGCAACAACAAAAGCTCATGTTAAACTAATTATAAACTGCTGTCTTGTAATGAACTAAAGAGTGGTCTTGAAGAAGAAATTACCTTGTTTCTTCTCTGTATGATTGAGTTCATCACTTGGGTTTGCATCTTCTGAATCAGACAAAGGAGCAAGTGTACAAATCCCAAGCAAATGTCCATTAAGACAAACATAATACTCAATGCAATCTTCATAAGCTTCTAAACGAATACAAGCACTTTGAGGTATAATCTTAGCTTCCAACATACTCCATAACTTAGCTTTACAGTACGGACAAATCTCAGATGGATGAAACGGAACTGCTTTGTTAATAATCACTTTTCTAACCTTAGAAGTAGGAAATGACTTGAAAATACCGCGAAAAAGACCGACATCACCTTCTTCTCCTTGATCTAGATGCTCACATGGATCACAAACATAAAGTACATCACTTCTACATGGAGGTGGAAGAAGAGATTTCCCTAATGTTCTTGAAAATCTTGTTCTGTAAACAAAGTGACCTGGAATTTGAACTTCACTATTGAATAATCCTCCTTGTTTACATCCTGAACAGTAAATTAGAAGTTTACCAAGTGCACGCCAATTACCATCTATGCAATGACTACCACTAGATTGCAAATCAAGCATCATTTTCGGTGCTCGAGTTCTGCAAAACTCTTTCCATAGTACTCGTTTTGCGAAATCATCAAACCATTTGCATACACAGGATAGTGTAGCCACTAACTTAGGATTCCAATTCATATGTTGGTATACTAACAATAACACATCTTCACTTAGATGACCTCTTGTGCATCTACAAGTTGCAGAGTGTGTGCAACGGTATTGTTTCGGTAAAATCATTCTCTTTGTGTATCAATACAACAAGAAATCACAAAGGGAATCAACTGCACAAAGAAAAACCAGAAGCTACATCAGTTTCTTAAACTCAAGATAAGCCTTATAAGCTATTTACAGATAAAATCAACCAGAGGAAGCTCAATTGCACAAATCAAAATAGATATTGAGCTCGATTGCACAAATCAAGACAGATACTGAGCTCAATTGCACAAATCTAGATAGATACTAAGCTCAATTGCACAAATCAAGATAGATACTGAGCTCAATTGCACAAATCAATATAGATACCGAGCTCAATTGCACAATACAAGATAGATACTGAGCTCAATTGCACAAAACAAGATAGATACCGAGTTCAATTGCTGTAGAAACTACCGATAAATCAATGTTTACATACATTTACAAGCCACAAAGTTATCAAAAAAGGGCTTGTTCTTCACTACTTTTAGGTCTTCTTACATCTGAAAATGATGCTACGATACAATAAGTTTAAGCCTAATGTTACACATATCTAAAATACCACATCAAGAACAGAAATCCAATAAAAAATTATCCCAAATCATAACCAACAAACGCATTTCTAGTCACTAATAATTCATTAAGAACCAAGAAACTGGAATTTTACAGAAAACGAAGATCTACAACATAGGAACGAACTATGCCAGAATAAACGGTGAAATATTTCAACAAATTGATACTAACATAAAGTATAATTTAAAGGATCTCTTACCAAATTCGATTCCAGCTCCTAATCCCAGAAACCAGCAACTAAAACCTGTAAAATTAGGGCATTTTAAAGGGTTGAAGCAAAGTAAACGAAGGAGATAAATTCGATAGAAAGCAACAAATGGGTAACTTTGAAATCTCCGAAAACAGAAACCAGATTTCAGATGAAGCAAATAGATGAAAAATCAGTAGAAGAAGAAAACAACGAACAATTCGCAGTAAAGAGAAAAGACCGATAAGGAAACAAATCGTTAAAGCTTTTTTAATTTCTTAGTAGCAGAAGAGGAAATAAATATATAAATATAAAAAAATTAAATTAAGTTTCAGGAATTGTAAGAGTGACAAGCTGGTTTCAGAAATTTAAAACAATAACCAATAATAATTTAACACGTCAGCTAAAGAATCTACATTTTAGTCAATGGTGTTTAAAGGACGGCGCCGTGACGTGGCGTGCGGGTCCTATCTTATATTTCCTTTTAGCCCCTAATATTTTACTTATCTCATAGATTTCAACCTATAGTTATAAAATTAAAATAACAACCTTTGAAAGCATAAAATTTCACAAATTACACAATTTTATGCAAATTATTACTTTTTAGCCCCTAATATTTTAACCATCTCATAGCTTTCAACCCATACTTACAAAACACAAGATAAGAAACCTTTCAAAACATATAAAAACTCACAAATTACACAATTTTATGCAAATTATTACTTTTAGCCCCTACTTTTTTTTAACTATCTTATAGGTTTCAACCCATACTTAAAAAACTCAAAATAGCAACCTTTAAAAACTCACAAATTACACAATTTTATGCAAATTATTACCGTTTAGCCCCTAATTTTTTACCTATCTCATAGATTTCAACCCATACATACAAAACACAAATAACAACCTTTAACAACATATAAAATCTCACAAATAACACAATTTTAGTTTATTATTACTTTTTAGCCCCTAATATTTTACCTATCTCATAGGTTTCACCCCATACTTACAAAAAGTACAGTAACAACCTTTAAAAACACATAAAACCTCACAAATCACACAATTTCATACAAATTATACTTTCTTTCACCTACTATAAGTATACATAATCTCTTTCATGTAGTTGCAGAAGAATTTGTTTGCTGCAAAGATATAATAACAGATTCAAAAGCACCCACTAAAGCTTCAACTTTAGTCTTACGAGCCTCCACAAGCTTCTTAGCTCTTTCCTCAATCACATTATTCAATAAAAACACATCTAATTTATCTTCTTTCTCTACTTCTTCTTCTTCTTTTACAGATTCTTTTTCACCTTCATTTTCAGCTTCTGTTACAGTCTTTAACTGTGGTAATGGCGATTCAATCACAATCTTTTCGATTTGATCAGATTCAATAACATATAGAGTTTTCTCTTCAATCAAATCTCTACTTTTCTCTGTTTTCTTTGTCTTTAAGCTTTGAAATCTCTCTGGTAAACGTTTTCTTAAGGGTTCTTTAGTGTCATTAGTCTTCTTTCTACTCCGACGAAGAGCCATAGCTGCTGTTTCTGCAACAGATTTAAGCTTTAAAGCAGTAACACGTTTCTTATGTTCAATCATATCTTTAGTTCTTGAAGAACTTGACTTTAAACCATCGGATTCGTAACCAGAAGAACGATTTATTCCAGATTTGTTCAATGTTCTTTCCATTATTGATGAATCAAAGCTTAGATTCATGTTTCTTACTCTTTTAGGATGTGAAATTGGTTTTGGACTATCTTCAGATTCATATTTTCTTCCGAATTTACAAACATCATGACATGAAGCACTTTTAGATCTTTGATGATTAGGAATTACAATCTTTTCACTGTATAAAATGTTCAGTTTTCCAGTAGAAATTCGTCTCCATGCTCTGTTTTCAGACTCCATTGCCATTGAATCAGCTACAGAACAAGGAAAAGAACACAAATTTGTTGAGGATTAATCGAAATTATTGAAAACCCATCTCAGATTCAAGCAAATTAAACAAAACCCTAATTACAATCTAATCAAAATGATTGAAAACCCATCTCAGATTCAAGGAAATTAAACGAAACCCTAATCACAATCACAAAAAATTAGGGATTTTACCTTTGATTGATGTACACATTTAGGCTAAAGTGAACGCTAAACTTGAATGAGAGAAGTAAACCCTAAAAATTAGCTTTTTATTGCAGAGAGTTGTTTTAACTAATAGTTAAAAGACGCCATTGATGCTTCTATTGGAGAGGTTTCTGTTTTATTGCATTACCAAAGAGAGAAGAAAACTGTTTCCTTGGTTTTTTTTTTGTTTTTGGTTTCTTTTTGCGTTTTTGGTTTTGGTGATTTGAGAAGGGATTTTCTCGTTGTCACTCCACATTTTCTGTACATTTTTTCCGAGAAAATTGATTTGTTTTTTTGTTTTCTCCAAAAAATCTTTTTTTTCCTAATTTGTTGTAACGATTGTATATATCTATATATATGCGTATATATATATACATGACACGAATCCTACGTGGAATTTCGATCTTTTATGATACGCAAAGATTATAAAAGATCCATTTATTACAATTATAAATGTCTTTTAATTCAATTAGTGGGCCGTGATTAATAATCCAATTTTATTGGACTTACACGACCCATTTATTACAAGAATAAATATATAAAATAAAATTTTATTTTTATTTTTTGGTTAGAAAATAAAGTTTTATTTCATTCAAATTTTTTCCATGATTTATAGGAAACTTTTGACAAAAGTAATTTGTTTTGCCGATGTATATATATTTATTAAAAATAAAATATCAAATTTATTTTTGCCTCAGAAAAAAACAAAAAATGTGTACATATTTATTTATTGCATAAAATTGTTTTAATTGTTTTTATCAAAATAAAACATAATCATAATAATTAGCTTAAAAAAATTGGATTAAACAAACATATTTATTTTTTAAATTAAAATACGACTTAATCTATATATGGTATAAATCCAAAAACTAATAATCATAGAATATCACGTTTAATCACCTTAAAAAAAATAAAGTATTTTCTGTACATTTTTTGTACATTTTCCCGAGAAAATTGATTTATTTTTCTTATTTTCTCGAAAAAGAATCTTCTTATTGCCCCCAATTTGTTGTAAATATATATATATATATTAGTATTTTAGTAGTGTTTTAACCAAACATATTTTTTAATTAAAATACGACTTAATCTATATTTGATATAAATTCAAAAACTAATAATCATAGAATGTCACATTTATGTTTATTTGATTAATGAAAAACCTACATTGACAAAATCACTCCTGTATACTGAACAGTACATCTCGCCAATTGCTTATTCGAGATCTTTGGATTGTCCATTCAAAAATCCAGCAAATCAAAACAACTTTACGATGGAAAGAAACACCTAAAAGAAAATATTTAAATCCATTATTCTCACAGTAACAACAAACCATAAAAGTTACACAAGTAGCCATCAATTCGACTTTACACCGTCAAGAAACACCGAACCACAACAAATCCCAAATCATCAATGTGAATGCTTTACACCGAACCACAACAAACAAAAAAACAAAAAAAAATATACAAATTTATTTTCGCGTCAGAACAAAAAAAAAAAAAATGTATACATATTTATTTATTGCATAAAATTTTCTATCAAAATAAAACATAATCATAATAATTAGCTTAAAAAAGGTTGAGTAGCTATTTCGAAGAAAAAAATAATTTTTTTTTTCAAATTGTATTTTAGTAGTCTTTTAAGTTACTAAACAAACATATTTATTTATTTTTAATTAAAATACGCCTTAATCCATTTATGGTATAAAGCCAAAAACTAATAATCATAGAATGTCACGTTTATGTCAATTTGATTAATAAAAAGCTTACATTGACAAAATAAATACAAATTATTTGTTTAAGAACAAATTAAAATACAATTTAATCAACTTTAGGTATAAAACCAAAACTAATAAACACAAAAGGTCACGTTTTATTTGCCATGTTATGCCAATTTGATTAATGAAAAGCTTACATGGACATAAATACGAATAATTTTATTTTTATGATCATATAAATACAAATATAAACACGAATTATTGCACATGGTTTTTTTTTTGTCTTTTTGCGTCACGCTTTCGACAAGTATATTGAATTAAAAAAATCAGAATATATTTAATTTATTAGAAAAAAAAATTATACAGTAAATAATATTTCTTACTAAAACACCAAAAAATGTAATTCTGCCAGATAAAACTATAAATTTATGTATTAGTAATTTCAATTTAATAATACAAATATTGCCGTGAAAAAAAAAAAAATAAATAATCAAAACATTGACACCAACTAATCAACCATTAACCAATGTAATTATTGATTAGTTGAGACTAATCAATCTAATCGGTAATCAGTCATCAATCAATTCACTAATGACTAATTTTTTTTAAAACATTACCAACAAAACAATTGCAATATAATTAGGTTTATTGTAGCACGTCTTTAATTATAATTATGACAATAATTTAATGTATATTATATATAAACTATACAAAAAAAAAAGAGAATTATATCCACAGTAATGAACTCGTAACATGTATAGATATATATACGCATTGATTTTTATTGATAAAGTCAGTATCAATTATTTATAAAATATTTGAAGTAGTCGATATGAGCATAATTTAAATAATATTATGCATGAAGTGCCAAAAAGTTATATTTTGCAGATTAATTTATAACTTAACTTTTATATTTTATACAAATAACATTAAAAATTAGTTTTTGCAATACATTCCGACATATTTCTGTTTAATCAATTGGTGTTTCGGCCGTTACAAGTTTATTATATTATAATTTTTTAACTCATTTTTATATTACTGATCTTTATATTTTTTAAACTAGTAAACTATTACAGAATAAGTTAGTGATGTATATATAATACAAGGTGATATTAATTAATATCTTCATAAATTATTTTACAAAAAAAAAAAAAAATTTAATTAAATAATTTTATTTTTTAAGGTTATATAAAATTTTAAAAATAATTTTAACAAGAAAACAAGAAACACGCGTCATGTTAATTGTGATGGGTCCATATTGGGCCCACATACTTGTTACATTCTTTATGATGTGTACGGACATACAAACCAATTTGCATAACGTCTTTTTTAATTGGGCCTCTATTTATTACGACCACATCTCTCGTATATGACAGCTCATCATCTCAATCATTTTCCGGTTTAAATTAATTTTCCGGTTTAGTTTTAAACCGTAAACCGAATCTTTTTTCAGAGGGACTTACGTAACGCACTCTACCTTTGCCTTATACAATCTCTCTCTCCCTCTTTCACTCTCTCTTTCTCTCTCTAATCTTTCTCTGCAAATCTTCTCTTTCTCTCCCATGGTGGTTCGTCTATTTCAATCATGCCCTCTCAGCCCAACTTCCTCGTCAGGTACATAAACAATTCCACCTTAAATAGTTCGTTTATGGCGGAATTTTCAGCTAAAGTTATTTTGGAATTTTGAAAATGCCTCTTGGTTTTTTTTTGGTTTGTTCAACGGTGGTAATTGATCAGCTTGTTCGGTGAAGTGATTTCCGTGGGAAACAAATTTTACCGGATGATTTGTTCGTTTTCTGAATTTGTTTATATAGCGTACAGCTCACCATGCAATTCTGTGGAATCGTTTGCTAGATTTTGTCTCTGTGTATATGCTTGAAGCGGAATCTGATTTTGGAGTTGTTTATGATATAGTGAATGTGAGTTGAATAGGAAGGATTTTGGTACAATCGGTCGTTTAATTTTCTTCTGTTAAGCGACAGTGTTTGCGATTGAATTTTCAGGTGGATTGGACGGTTTTTTGAGGGATCCCGCCGGGGAACGAATGGATTTCAAGGCAGTAGCCGGGGTGGTCGAAACAACGGTGGAGATTCGAGTAGCGGAAGTGACGAGACACCGGTGTTGAGCTCCGTCGAGTGTTACGCCTGCACACAGGTAGGCGTCCCCGCCTTCCATTCGACTAGTTGCGATCAAGCTCATGCGCCTGAGTGGCGCGCCTCCGCCGGCTCTTCCTTAGTCCCAATACAGGACGGATCCGTTCCAAACTCAGCTAGAGCCCGCTATAGACTTCTCAAGGGACCGTTCGGGTACGTTCTCGACCCTAGGAGCAAGCGCGTACAGAGATGGAACCGTATGTTGTTGCTAGCTCGTGGGATGTCCTTAGCAGTGGATCCTCTCTTCTTCTACGCGCTCTCTATCGGCCAAACCAACGGTCCGGCTTGTCTCTACATGGACGGGGCCTTCGCGGCGGTTGTCACGGTGCTCCGGACGTGCCNGACATTGTTCACCTATGTCACATGTGGCTTCAATTCAGGCTAGCCTACGTCTCAAGAGAGTCCCTCGTCGTCGGTTGCGGGAAGCTCGTCTGGGATCCACGAACTATCGCGTCTCATTACGCGCGTTCTCTTACTGGCTTCTGGTTCGATGTTACAGTGATCCTCCCCGTCCCTCAGGTTAACTCTAAAAGCTTCAAGATTGCATTGTCAATGCATCCTAACTTGAGATGCAAATGTGAACTTTATGTGTTGTTGATTGCAGGTTGTCTTTTGGTTAGTCGTGCCGAAACTGATAAGAGAAGAGAAGATTAAGCTGATAATGACGATCCTTCTGCTGATCTTCTTGTTCCAGTTTCTTCCCAAAATTTATCATAGCATCTGCTTGATGAAAAGGATGCAGAAGGTCACTGGTTATATTTTTGGGACTATTTGGTGGGGTTTTGCTCTTAATCTCATTGCATACTTCATCGCTTCTCATGTAAGTCCTCAACACTACAAATTCTATCTACTGAGCTGCAAAAATACACTCAAATTATCATGTCAGATTTCTATTAATGATATAGATAAGCTTTTGGCAGTGTTCTCAATTCCATATCTTGCTCTTTCCTTTGACTTGCCTCCCCACATGTGAATTTTCTGAAATAATCAAAGTTTTGTTTTATGTTACTGGGTTTCTCCAGGTCGCTGGGGGATGCTGGTATGTTCTTGCTATACAACGTGTTGCTTCATGCATAAGGCAACAATGCAGTAGTACAAGGAACTGTAATCTGAGCCTATCTTGCAAAGAAGAGATCTGTTACAAGTTCGTGTCACCAATCAGCAGAGTCGGATATCCATGCTTATCTGGAAACCTAACCAATGTGGTCAAGAAGCCTATGTGCTTAGACCCTAATGGACCATTCCGATATGGTATATACAGTTGGGCACTTCCAGTCATCTCAAGTAACTCTCTTGCAGTCAAAATCCTTTACCCTATATTCTGGGGGCTTATGACTCTCAGGTTGTTTACTTGGTTTCAGGTACTCATCTACGATACTTAAAATCTTCTGACAAAACACTAATTTTATGTTCTTGTAATGTTTTACAGCACATTCGGGAACGATCTTCAACCCACAAGTAACTGGCTAGAAGTCATTTTCAGTATAACTATGGTCCTTAGCGGATTATTACTCTTCACGCTATTGATCGGAAATATTCAGGTAAAATATGCAAGTGAAACCAAGTTTGATAAAAGTACGAAGATTTTACGAGCTGTTTACTTCTTTGAAGGTGTTCTTGCACGCGGTACTAGCGAAGAAGAAGAAAATGCAGCTGAGATGCAGAGATCTGGAATGGTGGATGAAACGTAGGCAATTACCTTCTCGATTAAGACAAAGAGTTCGTCGATTCGAGCGGCAAAGTTGGAGAGTTTTGGGCGGAGAAGACGAACACCAACTCATAGCAGATTTGCCTCCAGGTCTTCGCAGAGATATTAAAAGACATCTTTGTGTTGATCTCATTAACAAGGTACTGTAATCACACAACACACAACACATCATTTTCTATAACCAATAAATCTCAAGTCTTAACTTGTTTGTTCCTCCACAGGTACCATTGTTCAGAGGCCTCGACGATTTGATCCTGGACAATATCTGCGACCGGGCTAAACCTCGCGTCTTCTCTAAAGACGAAAAGGTATAGTTTCTCATTCTCCACTCTTTCAAATCTATTCAGGGCTTGTTCCTTTGCGCTTTGCTGAACTACGAGTAATTTTGTTCGTTTAGTTGTTCGCTTGCTGCATATAATGATGTTTGTTTACGTGTGGCTCGTTCAGTGACATGTTTTGGGGACTAAGTTTGAGGGACGAGCAAACTTGTCGCCAAAACTTGTAGCTGAACCCGACAACATAAACGAACATGTTCGACAACACGTTATTAACGTGTCTGAAACGAACATAAATCGTTGTTGCTGTCTCTGAAACGATTAAACGAACAAAACCTAAGCTAATCAGCTAATACACCACATTTAGGATCAAAATTCTTATCAAATTTAACCCCATATAACTGTTCAAATTCTTATCAAATTCTTACAAAATTCTTATCAAATTTGACCCCAAAATTCTTATCAAATTCAAATAGCTGAAAAATTTCTTTTAATCGCCGAGACTTATCGCCAAAACTTGTAGCTGAACCAACATAAACAAACATGTTCAACAACACGTTATTAACGTGTCTGAAACAAACATACATCATTGTTGCTGTCTCCAAAACGATTCAACAAACAAAACCTAAGCTAATCATCTAATCCACCACATTAAGGATCAAAATTCTTATCAAAATTTAACCCCATATATAACTGTTCTTGAACTCTTACAGATCATTCGAGAAGGTGATCCAGTACAAAGAATGATATTCATAACTCATGGACGAGCCAAACGTAGTCAAAGTCTAAGCAAAGGCCTAGTAGCAACTAGCACACTCGAACCAGGTGGTTACCTTGGTGATGAGTTACTCTCATGGTGTCTTCGCCGACCATTCCTCGACCGTCTTCCAGCTTCTTCTGCAACTTTTGTCTGCACCGAAAACATCGAAGCGTTCTGTCTTCAATCCGAGGATCTTAGATACATTACAGATCATTTTCGATACAAATTCGCAAACGAACGGTTAAAACGAACTGCTAGATACTATTCTTCGAATTGGAGAACTTGGGCTGCTGTTAATATTCAAATGGCTTGGCGCCGGTACCGGAAGAGAATCCGCGGCGGTGGTGGTGGTGATATCAACGGTGGTGTTAACGGTTCGATGAGTCCTGTGTCGGAAAGTAGCGGCGATGGGAATAGTGAACGGAAGTTACTTCAATATGCTGCTATGTTCATGTCTATACGACCACATGATCATCTTGAGTAACCAAATATATTATGGGACGGTCCAATTTATATTGTTTTCTCAATTTTTATTATCTGAATTAATATTGTTTCTTATGGAGATTTTGATTGGTCGTTTCTGAATTGAATCTATATATAAAATTGGATAAAACACTATAAATTTAATTTTTTGTAAGCAAAAAGATTATTTTATATATTAATTTGTGTTGAAGACTTTCTAAATTGATTAATGATATATCTAAAGATAGTTATCAACATTATCTCATATTGATTTACATAAAATTATTATATTATGATTATGTAATAATTAGAAATATCTGAATAATTTTTGCTAATCTTAAATTATGGTGTGTCGGTCTATTTTAGTATTTTTTTGGTAAATAAATCTATCATAAATATTTTATTCTACTTTAAAACGATGTCGTATGTAGAAAAACAAAACGACGTCGTATTTAGGTACACGCTTATTTGATCTCACCACAGAACTTTCTACTTGCCTGAGAGTTTGTCTCAACTCCAAGACTCTCTCTCTCTCTCTCGTCTTTCGTTTCCCCAAATAAAACCTACTCCAGAGATTCTTCGTAATTTCGTGATCTCTTCTCTTCTCTTCTTCTTTCGTGATTTCTGTTTTCGGTACTGTAGTTTCATTTGATTATCGCATAATTGCACTGGTTTTGTTCTCGAATCGTTGGAATTTTAATTTTGAAATCGAATTTCAGGGGTTTAATTTGATCTTAGTCAATGGCGACGAGCAAACCTCAAAGATCGCCGGCTGAAATTGAAGATATTATTCTCCGGAAGATATTGTATGTAACCCTAACGGAATCAATTGATGCAACAGATCCTCGAGTTGTTTACTTAGAGATGACTGCTGCTGAGATTCTTAGTGAAGGTAAAGAGCTTTTACTGTCTCGTGATTTAATGGAGAGAGTTCTCATAGATCGACTCTCTGGTAACTTCTCCGCCGCTGAACCACCTTTCCCGTATTTACTTGGATGTTACCGTCGCGCACACGACGAATCGAAGAAAATCCAATCGATGAAGGATAAGAATCTGCGATCAGAGATGGAAACAGTTACATCACAAGCAAAGAAACTCGCGGTGTCTTATTGTAGGATTCACTTAGCTAATCCTGAGTTATTTGGAAACTCGGATAAAACTATACCTGGATTGGATAATAGGCCTAAGAAGAAGAATGTATCACCGTTATTGCCGCTGATATTTTCCGAAGTCGGTTCGGGTTCGTTAGACATGTTCGGCGGCGGTGGTAGTAGCAGTGGTGCTCAGTCTCCGCCGGGATTTCTTGATGAGTTTTTCAAAGACTCCGACTTCGATAGCTTAGACCCGATTCTGAAAGAGTTATATGAAGATTTGAGGTCTACTGTTATAAACGTATCGGTTCTAGGGGATTTTCAGCCGCCATTAAGGGCTCTCAAGTATCTTGTTAGCTTACCAGTAGGAGCTAAATCTTTGGTTAGTCACGAATGGTGGGTTCCTCGTGGTGCTTACATGAATGGCCGTGCCATGGAGCTCACTAGTATTTTAGGTCCTTTCTTCCACATCAGTGCCCTACCGGATAACACACTCTTCAAGAGTCAACCTGACGTTGGGTGAGTTTGTTTATAGGTTACTATTTCTGAGCATTCGGCAATCTTCATGGTTATGAGGTTGCTGAGACTGTAAGGATAATAAGAAATATCTTTTTAGCTATTTGGCCACAGTAGCACTTCTAAGATCTAGGATGACACTATTTGGCCATATACTACACTAATATATGTCATACTTTTTTCCTTTGTGTGAATATCAGGCAGCAATGTTTCTCTGAAGCATCGGAACGCCGGCCTGCAGATTTATTATCGTCCTTCTCCACCATCAAGAATTTTATGAATATATTGTACAGCGGGCTTCATGATGTAGTGATGATTTTATTGAAAAGTACCGATACCCGTGAGAGTGTTTTACAGTTTCTTGCAGAGGTGATCAATGCAAATGCGTCGAGAGCCCATTTACAGGTAGACCAAGTTATCAATAAGATGGATTGTTCTCTGTGGTTCTTTACATCTGAACTGTTATTTTCATATATTTTTTTTTCATTTTAATTAGCATTCTATAATATGTATATCTGGTATGACAGGTTGATCCAGTTTCTTGCGCCAGCTCAGGCATGTTTGTTAACCTCAGTGCAGTCATGCTCCGTCTTTGTGAACCGTTTTTAGACCATCATTTAAGTAAAAGAGACAAGATTGATCCAAAATATGTATTTTCTGGTCAACGCTTGAAATTAAGGTATGTGCCCTCAAGATAATTCTGCTTGTATATATTTCATGATGAGTAATATTGTTTATTATCCACACAGCGATTTGACTGCTCTGCACGCATCATCTGAAGAAGTTTCCGAGTGGATTGAGAAGGATGCTGCAGGCAAAACAAGTAGTTCTGGGGGAGACAACGCGACTGAAAGTCGGTTGTTACAATCAAAAGAAGCTACTAGCTCTAGTAGTAATGCTCAGCAAAATGCAAAGTCAACAACTAAATACACTTTCATTTGTGAATCCTTTTTTATGACTGCAAGGGTCCTCAATTTGGGTCTCCTAAAAGCACTCTCTGACTTCAAACATCTTGCTCAGGTACATCATTGATAGATTTTCCTGAACTCCAAATATTGAAAATTTAGAATTAAAAACTTTAGTGAAAGAGACTTTGAATACCCGGATTTGCAGAGGATTCTTACTGTAAAAATCTCTTTTTTGTATGACGTAGGACATCTCAAGAGGTGAAGACACTCTATCAACACTAAAAGCCATGAGAGATCAAGCACCTTCTCCGCAGTTGGAGCTTGATATATCTCGAATGGAAAAAGAAATAGAGATGTATACACAGGAAAAGCTTTGCCATGAGGCCCAAATCTTAAGGGTTTGTAAACATATACTCTATTCTAAGAACATCTTTGGATTTTTTTTGGACCCAGAACATGATAGTAATAGTTGCTTGATCTCTATAGGACGGAGATTTTATTCAGCGAGCTCTGTCATTCTATCGACTAGTTGTGGTTTGGTTAGTTGGACTAGTTGGTGGCTTTAAGATGCCTTTACCATCTACTTGCCCCATGGAATTTTCATGTATGCCTGAGCATTTTGTTGAAGATGCAATGGAGTTACTGATATTTGCTTCAAGAATTCCTAAAGCTTTGGATGGGGTATTGCTGGTATGATCGGTTTGATCTCATTGCTCCATAGAAATTTGCTTTTAGTGAAACCTACCCTCGTTGATGATTCTTCTTTTCCTTTGTTTAGGACGACTTTATGAACTTCATAATCATGTTCATGGCGAGTCCAGAATATATTAGAAACCCTTATCTCCGAGCAAAGATGGTTGAAGTTCTGAACTGTTGGATGCCCCGGTCAAGGTATTTGAAATAAAGCTCGAATATTCTCACTTTATGCTGCGAATGCATCCAGTTCTGTCATTATTCAATATCGATATAATAATTTCTAGTCGATCATTGTTTGCAGTGGTTCTTCTGCTACATCCTCTCTCTTTGAAGGGCATCAATTATCACTCGAGTATCTTGTCAGGAATTTGCTGAAACTATATGTTGACATTGAGTTCACAGGTTCCCACACTCAGGTGATTGCATAAGATTTTGTTTAGTAGCTATAATATTCTTGGAGCTAGTTCGAGTTATGTTAAAACTTTGGAAGCCTGAAATGGCGGTTTTGATGGTCAGATTGTTATTGAAATCTGAATCTTTAATTGCAGTTCTATGACAAGTTCAATATTCGCCACAACATTGCCGAGCTTCTTGAGTATCTATGGCAGGTGCCTAGTCATCGAAACGCTTGGAGACGGGTAAGTAACGTCTTAGTGAAGTTCAGCACAATTTTGAACTTTACCCGCCATGTTCCAATGTTGTTAAATTACCGATTTGGACGTGTTACAGATTGCGAAAGACGAAGAAAAGGGAGTGTACTTAAACTTCTTGAACTTCTTGTTCAATGACAGCATCTATCTTCTTGATGAAAGTCTTAACAAAATTCTCGAACTTAAACAACTCGAGGCCGAGATGTCAAATACAGTAGAGTGGGAACGGAGACCAGCTCAAGAGAGACAAGAGAGAACCAGACTCTTCCATTCTCAAGAGAATGTTAGTTTAGATCTTATCACTTCTTGTCTTGTTTGGAACTAAAATCACCTGAACCGAACCCTAAACAACTATATTTTCCTTTGCAGATTATTAGAATCGATATGAAGCTTGCAAATGAAGATGTGACTATGCTTGCATTTACATCGGAGGAGATTACAGCTCCTTTTCTACTCCCGGAGATGGTAACAGCCTGACCTATCCGGTAACCTGCTAAGAAATCACCCAAGCTCCAATTGAAAAGTTTGAGATTTTGCTTTTGTCAGGTTGAGCGGGTTGCGAACATGCTTAACTACTTCTTGCTACAACTCGTGGGTCCACAACGCAAATCTTTGAGCTTAAAAGATCCTGAAAAGTACGAATTCCGTCCAAAACAGTTGCTTAAACAGGTAAAAATAAGAGAATATGGTATTTTAGAACCTGAGCTATCTCCGTTTAAAAACCCTTAACTTTCAAAATGGTTTTTTAAACCTTGAACTTTGATAATCAAGGTTTTCTAAACCCTAAACCTTAATAACGAGGATTTTTAAATTCAAAGAGTAATTTTGATTTAAGAAATCTGATAGGGTTTAAAAAATCTGATAGGGTTTAAAAATCCTGATTTCAAAGTTTAGAACCCCATTTTTGTAGTTGAAGATTTGTTTTCAGCAAACAGAGATAATTTAAGGTCTAAATACCATATTCGCTAAAAATAATGATTCTATTCTCTCTGCTCACTACTCCCCACCAAAATATATGACTAAACCAACTCAATACATTGTGATTGTTTTTGGTATAAACTTTTTTGAAGATTGTCCGCATATATGTTAATCTCGCAAGAGGAGACTCTGAAAACATATTCCCAGGCGCTATATCCAGTGATGGCCGATCATATAACGAACAGGTTCACCCTCTAAACCATAACTCCTCCTACTCTTTTCAAATCTACCTTCCCTTACTAAACCAGTGCTCGTAAACCCGGATTTTTCAGCTATTCAACGCAGGCGCAGACGTGCTTAGGAGAATCGGAGAAGATGCAAGAACCATTCAAGAGTTTATAGAGTTAGGGACTAGAGCTAAAGCTGCTGCTTCTGAAGCTATGGATGCTGAAGCTACACTCGGCGAAATACCAGACGAGTTCCTTGACCCAATTCAGGTCAGTCTTCGAAAACAAAAACTAGGGAAAATGGTAAAATAGACACTGAATTCTGCTGATTTGGTATAAAAAACCCCAAACTTCAAAAACGGTTTTCTAACCCATGAACTTTGATAACCGGAATCTTAAACCATAAACTTTAATAATTAGGTTTTTTTAAAACGGAAAACTCAAATTTTGTTAAATTTTTTAAATTACGGCTTTGATTTTATGTTCAAAGTTTAATTTTATTGTAAAAAATCTGGTAGTGTTTAATAAACCCCATTATCAAAGTTCATAACCTAAAAAACTATTCGTTACTTTTGAGAGGTTTTTCACCAAATCGGCAAAATTCATAGTCTATTTTACCATTTTCCCATCATCAAATACCCAAACTTTTCACTTCAATGCTTATATTATATACGTACATATATCTCTTTTGTTGAATTGTTGTTGTTACAGTACACATTAATGAGAGATCCAGTGATACTTCCAAGCTCAAGAATCACAGTGGACCGACCCATCATTCAACGCCATCTTCTTAGTGACAATGTAAGCTTCATCTTAAACTTAAACACCATTTACTTACATCTCTAGGTTTCATTTTTTAATCTTGAGCTCTCTCTTTTGTCGTCTTCCCGCAGCACGATCCGTTTAACCGGGCTCATTTAACGGCTGATATGCTCATACCGGACATCGAATTGAAGGCGAAAATCGATGAATTTGTGAGGTCACAACAGTCTAAGAAACGAGCAGCAAGTGGAGAAGATAAGAGTACTAAGGAAAGGATTCAGACTACTAGCAGTGATATGTTAATTGATTAGGTAAGTTTTTAACTAATAACCATTATATTTATTGCTTTTGTAACTCTTTTTTCGTGTCTTTTTCAAGTGTGTTTTTCTCTACCATGTCATTTATTTGATGTCATTCAAAAAATTTACTCATTTTATTATCTACAAAAAAAAATTCTATATTTTTATATTTTTGTTATAGAATAGATAAACTATAAAAAGGTTCAAAAAGAAAAAACTATAAAGAAAGTGTTGTAATATGTATAAATAATTTTTTTTGTTCTAATCATAGATAGTTTAAAAATATACAATTTTAAATTAGATATATTCACTTTTTTCAATATGTATATATATAATTAGATATGTAAAAAATATATGTAATTATGTTTTATAATATTTTTATATATGTAAGTATAAATATAAATTTAATATGAATATGTCCTTACATTATTTATTTTTAACAAATAACTAGATTTGTTGTTAAAAATAACTAATTTATAATTACACAGCTATTATTATAATGATTTATTCAAATTATTACTATTATTACTTTTAACTGGATTCATATTATTATTTTACAGATATTAATTACAGCCAATTATTCTCTCTTTAATACCGGCCCAGTTATATGAAGCATTAGGAAAATGGGCTCTGAAACTAATGGGCTTTCCTTTATACTAAATCATAGACGCGAGTGAAAGCCCACTCTCACCAAAAGCGCGTTGCGCGCGTGTCTCAATAATCCCTGGACTATATTCCACAGATTTTTCGTGATTTTCGGAAATTTTGAAAATTTTCATAATTATGGCGCGTGAGATGGTTAATGTGTTATAGTTGTATCACGTTTTCAATTTTTTTTTTTGCGAAATAAGATAAAAATGATAGAACATATGTACATATTATCATATTAATTATGAATAATAAACTACCCAATTATATTGATTTTAATAATTATAAAAATATCACTCCTTAATTTTTATTTTCAAAATATTATCAACTTAATTAAAAATACTCGCGATATAATACACAGTACGGAAAAATCGCCGCAGAAAAAGCCACGGTGACCAATCGGAAACAACCTTCGTCTTCTTCGTTTCCGAAACAGCGAAGATCCGACGACGGCGGAGACAGAGACGACGAAAATGTGCTCTGAAACTTATGGGCTTTGAGACATTAATTTAATAAACATTAATTTCTTTATAGTTACATCCCAGTTATATAAAACATTTCTAATATAGTTACAGCCCAGTTATATAAAGCATTTCTATTACCGAATCACAGACGCGAGTAAAAGCCCACTCTCACTAAAAGCGCATTGCGCGCGTGTCTCACTAATCGCTGGACTATAGTCCACAGGTTTTCCGTGATTTTCGCAAATTTTGAAAATTTTAAGAAACATAGCGCGTGAGATGATTAATGTGTTATACATTTATGATTACTAATAATTTTCTTTTTTGCTGGAATAAGATAATTAAATATCCTAAACAATATTATTGATACTAATTAAATTATTAAATGCATATGAATCAATACATATCTTAATATTTATTTATATAAAAATATTCGTAGCCTATGAGGCATTCTATGGGATCATTTGAAACCCATTAAAGCCCATCGTGTTCTATCTCCAAGAGCAATAGCAGATTCCGAGATGGCGACGTCAGAGATACGAAAGAAGCGACCAATACGGATTCTCTATGCGATCGAATCAATTCAGAGCCTGAATCTCAACCTTCTCTATAAATCAATTTCATTTGACGTTTAATCTCTCTCTTTGCATTTTGAATATTTGGTCTCCGTTCCGATATTTCTCAGAGCAAAAAAAAACATGGAAAAAATGAATTCTCGACGCGACATTAGTGTGTGTATGATTAAATTTGCTGCAATATCGTACTTTAGTAAATAAACTAGTGATTCACCCGTGCAAATGCACAGTTATTTTTGTGTTTTTATGATAATCATATTAAATTTATATTAATAATTAAATTAAATTATATTTTGTTTTAAATAATTAAAAATAATTGATAAAAAATATTAAAAATAAAAATGTGTATCGATATATAACACATTTGTTTGAATTCAATTATTATAATTTTTGCATTCTTTATTAAAAATTCAACATATGTTGACTAAAATTTTTGTTTTAATCAAAACTAGTCATTCACCCGTGCAAATGCACGGTTATTTTTGTGTTTTTATCGTAATGATATTAAATATATATTAATAATTAAATTTAATTATTTATTTTTAAAAAAGTAATTGAAAAAAAATTAAAAATAATAATGTGTATCCATATATAACACATTATCATCATAGGATTTGCATTTTTTATTTTATTAAAATTTTAAATAAATTTATATTAATATATATATATTAATAAATAAGATATGANTATATATATTAATAAATAAGATATGATTTTTGTTTTACTTTTTAAAATCTATAACATAAAAGTGATGAATATGACATTATTAAAGCAATATGATTCATATATAACATAATGCAATGATTAATTGAGCTTAAATACATTTAATTACTTGTGTAATGATTTCAAATTACTGTTGATTAAATTTATATCTAAACATATTTTGTACAATGATATCAAAAGTATGTTTAATTAAATTTGTATCCAAATATATGTTCTTTTGGTTTTTAGTGACACAATTTGTAGATAAATCAATTTTTTAAGTTAATTCTAAAAATGTACTTCCTCACATATACTATAGAGATAAATGGGCCTAGACTTTTCTTTCGATTTACTGTATTACACGGAGAAAAATCCAACAAACCAGGCCAATATTTTTTTTTTTGTATTGGGCCACAAGTCCAATCAATGTTATTCATTATTTCGTAGATTTCTAATTTAATTTGTTTCATTTAACTATATCAAATAATTAAAATGCTTAAAATAGAAAGAATTAAATTTCTCATGAAAGTTCTATACAAAACTCTGAAAAGAAATATCTTTAAGAAAATGTAAAACTATAGCTTGACATAATTATATATAGAAAACTAGTTTTTATAGTCGCTTTTATGGCCGAAGGAAATAATTACAGTCTGTTCAAGGCCCATTTAGAGGCCTAGATATGAAGCACAATACTGAGGGAAGACGAAAATAGTTGCTCGATACGAAAATGAAGAGGAAGTAAAGTATTTTTATGTTTTTAAATTTCTCTTAATCAAACAACAAGTTGGCCATCAACGGCCCAATTATAGCCCAATGATCACAGGCCCATTTACGGATTATCAAGAATCCAATCATATATTATGTAAGGCCTATTAATGGACTATGTAATCCCTATCTATAGATTACTTATGGACCATTAATCGTTTTTTAATGCCCCAATTACGGCTTATAGAAGAAAACGCATTTACTGCCTACCTATGGCCCAGCTACGATATATGAAAGGCCCATTTACGGCCTACTTAACCCCCTTCTCTACACCAATTTTACGGCCCATTAGGGCCCATAGTGCGCATGAGGGAGAAGAAAAAATTAGCAAGGAAAAAGCACAGGCCGCGCAGGTATAAGAATGAGAGGGAATTAAAAGGAAGGAGAGTGTTGTTTACGTTTAGCGAACTCAGAAGCAATGCTGAGTGAGCTTCTGCTGTGACGAAGTGAGAACTCCGCCATTAATATCTCTTTCTCTTTTTCAGACAGATCTCCATGACTTCCCTGTTTAACATAGCAGCATGTAATAACAACATTAACTGATCTCACATCACAAACTATAAGATTCTGTAAAAAAATGTCAGACTTTTTTACCAGACGAGAGGTTCTATCGCAGACGGCATGGTGCATTAGAATCCCTGCAGCTACTGAGACATTGAATGAATCCACCATCCCCTTCATCTGAATACTGCACCGGAGATCAGATAACTCCACCGCTTCTTCACTTATTCCCCTGCAAATCACCAGATATTCATAAGAACTCATAAGAAACTGTAGAACAGAAGATATATGTGTTGGAGATGTGTTTTGGGATTATTATATTACCTGCCTTCGTTACCGACAACTATTGCGGTTGGACACGACCAGTCCATATCGTAAATGGAAACCTAAGTGAGGTAAATATCAGCAGTAGTAACATAGAGCACAAGCCTGTGAATTCACCCGAGTGTAGGTTGTGAAAAGGAACGAGCAAAACTTGTTTAAGCTTACTGTATCCATAGCTAGATGAGTTGTGGCGATTCTGTAACCTCGAGACTTTAATACTTCAAAACACTCTTTAGGGGTATCCCAAAGCTCAATGTCCAGCCATTTCTCAGCTCCCATACTCACATGACGATTGTCTCTATACCTACACTTACATATATACACACACTTACAAACACATAAACAAGTAAATCAATTTGCACGAATAGGCTACCGAATGATAAAGACAGAGATTGGCTACGAATCTCAGGTCAGGATAGAGTACATAAATATTCCAAGATCAAAAGGTTCAAGAAAGTTGAAGTATACTCATGATTATGAATCCATCCTATGAACCAAGAACATAAATGCCAACCTATGATCAACGCAATCCAAGTTTTATAGAATTCATTCTTCAATCAAACATCAATAAATTAAAACTCTATGAACCAAGAACATAAATGCCAACTTATGATCAATGCAATCTAAGTTCATTAGATTTCAATCTTCAACACATCACTAAATTAAACTCTCTATGAACCAAGAAACAGAAAATGCCAACCTCAGAAGCACCTTTTGGAGCTATCACACGAAACAACGTGTACGGATTGGATCCCTAATGCATCAGCTGATCGGAAAGCTGCAGAGATGTTGCCAACGTCAGAGAGACCTTCAACTACAAGGCACACTGAGAAGCTGCGGTTATCCACCACACGCTGGAACCTATCTATCCTCTCCTCCATCATATGAGGACTCACCGCCTCCAATACCTCACGGCTAGTAAGGTGCACGTCACCACACCTAAACCTGTCCTTGTAAGGGAACCATCGCTCTCTACTACGCTCACCGTCATCTTCATCGCTTAAGCTGCATCTACGCTCCATCTTCATCATGCTTGTCGCGTTATCACGATCGGTCGTCAGCAATTCCTTGACCCTGTCTTGTGACAAATTCTCCGTGAAGCTCTCAAGTGAGAGTGCTGCAGCTCCATGAATCCCCGCGAAATTCGTAGAGCGAGCACTACGGTGAAGCTTTCCGATGCCTATTAGACGCGAAATCCAATCAAAATCAATTTAATTGTGTCAACGGAAGATTCAACCAGAAGATTAATACTAATCATCAAAATTCGTAACAAGTGTATGTAATTTTCCTCGACAAAGCAACAAACAACTAAGTCCAGATGCATATAAGCAAAAAAAAAGGTCAATTTAACGCCAATTCCACCTACCATCAGAAGAATGTTCAAAATCTTTCGGAGTGCTCACAACCAAATTTACGCTAAATACGCACAAATAAACATGTAGTAGAACTATATATATATAGATAGAGAGAGAGAAAGTATACATTGATTTGGATGGAGGGAGGAGAGCGAAGAAAAAGCTTGAACCGAGAAATAAGGGAGAGACAAATTAGGGTTTGAAAGAGGGGAAAACTGAAAGGAAGAGAAGGAACCACGAACAAGAGACTTGCAGGAGTTCATATTCTCCACAGTGTATTAATGGCTTCCTACGGAGCGAGAAACTTGAGATTTCTACGGTTCGCTAGATTCTCAACTTCGAGAACCCAAAAAATGGAGAACACAAACACTCTGCAGATACTCGACGTCTGAAGAAGAAGAAAAAGAGAAACCGCTTAATATTTCATGATTTTTTTTAATTTATAAATAAAATAATATAAAAAGCCCACGCGCCCCTAATTTTACATTTTAAAATTCGGCCCAAANNNTCGGCCCAAAAAGGCCCAAAACCCATGGGCTATAGTATATGGATTTTGAGCTCACGCGTATTGGATGCGCGTGGGGAATACATAGTAGCCTTTATTTTTTTTAATTAATTTATTTTTACAATAAATATAGCGAATCCGTGTTTTCGCTGTGAACAGAACAAAACACAACGTTTTTTCTTTTACACTCTAAAAATGGCGAGATTCACGGTGATAGCTGTAGCGGTGGTTGTAGCGTTTCTTGTGACGGTTCCGGTACCGGAAGTAACAGCTAAAAAGTGGACAGTTGGTGATAACAAGTTCTGGAACCCTAACATTAACTACACTATTTGGGCTGAAGGCAAACATTTCTACATTGGAGATTGGCTCTGTAAGCTACTTCTTTACTCGATTAACTTAACTAAACTCTGAGATCTGGTTAGATTTAGATCTGATATGAAATGGGTTATGGTTTAAATCTCGTAATTAGCTTTAAAACTTTTAAAGTTCTTCACTTTCTTTGCTACTGAAAATCTTGAGTTCATGCAAATGAGCTAGTAGTCATTAAATTTTGTTGATTATGTATTGGAAACAGATTAAATTTGGGGGTTTTGTTGGTTTTTTGTTCAAATTGGTTCTTAATTAGTCTAGATCTGGTTTTATAACACACAATCTAAGGTATTTTGAGTAAGTTTTAACCATTAAAACCCAATAGATTCCTCTCTATTTCTGTGTTCATTATCTGGTAATGTAACTGGTTAAAGTTGAAATCTTGAATCAAAAGTTGCCATTTTAGCTCAAATTCAACTCATGGGTCAGTTTTGATTTCATTACTCAAACCAAATCTATTCAATTCTTGAGAGGAATCTTGGTTCCAATCAAAGAATCTTGGTTCTAAAAGGAGCAATCTTTGGCTTATGTGTTTGATGATTTGTGTGTTTTCAGATTTTGTATTTGACAGAAACCAACACAACATTCTTGAAGTGAACAAAACTGACTATGTAAACTGTAACTCTGATCATCCAATAAGAAACTGGACACGTGGAGCAGGTAGAGATATTGTAACTCTTAATGTTACTAAACATTACTATCTACTTGATGGAAGAGGTGGTTGCTATGGTGGTATGAAACTTGCTGTAAAAGTTGAGAAATTGCCTCCACCTCCAAAATCAGCACCAGTTAAGAACATTGGATCTGTTTCTAAAATCATCAATTACGCCCAATTCTTGATTCCGATTGCGATTTTCGCAGTTTCGACAATGTGGGAGGTTTAATTTGAGGTAAAAAGTCCAGATTTGAATGAGATTAAAATTCTTTGTTTTCAGGCAATTGTTAGTTGAGAAAAATGAGTTTGAATTTTGTGTTTTTTTTTGTAATGTTGAATTGTTTGTTTTTAGTCTTGACTTTTGTGTGTGTTCTTTGAATTGTTGAGAAAAATATTTGATTTATTTTAAATTAAATTATATATATGTTTGTTGCTGATCTGTCTATTTAATGTCGTTTTGTTCCATGTGATTTATCTGTGATTATTACCTGTCTTTTTTCATAAAGTTGTCTAATTTTTAATAAAAAGTGAGAAAAATAGGATCCAATTAAAGGAATATTTAATTTTTTATATAATATTGTATGGTTTTGAATTTTGTTTGGAGGGTTATATGAAAATGGATAAAGTTCATGTGGACCGTTTAAAAGAATCTATAATGAGAGACAAAAAATAAAAAATCTATAATGTGATAGTAATTGATAAGGATATTGAGAAAAATTTATAGATTGTATACAAAAAAATTTCCTATTTAATTTAAGTATTTAACAAAAAATTTAAGATATATGATTAAAAAATAGATAAATATACAACTTTCTTCTTATAGTTAATCTATAAAAAAAAATTAGAATTGAACAATTTGCTGATCTTTAAATTTAGAGGGTTTAAACGATAAAAATCGAAGTTGTAGAATAAAAAGACGAACTTTTTTAGTCGTTAGAACTTATGAAATGCTTATCTTACCAAAAAGTTCGTATATTTCTCCGGCATTGTTCACGCCGGTCGTTTCTCCGATCCGGGAAGGAACTACATGCCGTTTTGACCACTTCGGGGTTAAAGAAAGCTCCGAGGTCGTATCTAAGCAACACACTCTTTCAGTTTTATGCTAACTCTGGTGATTTAGCTAGTGCACAGAAACTGTTCGACGAAATTCCTCAATGGGAAAAAGACACTGTAGATTGGACCACTTTGTTATCTTCTTTTGCACGGTATGAATATCCGGTTAAATCAATGAAGCTTTTTATGGAAATGAGAAGGAAAAGAGTGGAGATTGATGATGTTTCTCTGGTTTGTTTGATTGGTGTGTGTGCAAAGTTAGAAGATTTAAGGTTTGGTGTACAAGGACATGGAGTTATTGTAAAAATGGGGTTTTTAAATAGTGTCAAGCTTTGTAATGCTTTAATGGATATGTATGGGAAATGTGGGTTTTTGGGTGAAGTTAAATTGATATTTGAAGGGTTAAACAAGAAGAGTGTTGTTTCATGGACAGTGGTTTTAGACAGTGTTGTGAAATGGGAAGGATTAGAGAAAGGACGAAAGGTGTTCGATGAAATGCCTGAGAGAAATGTTGTAGCTTGGACTGTTATGATTACTAAGTATTTAGGAGATGGTTTCACAACTGAAGCAATGGAGCTTGTTGAGGAAATGGTGTTTAAATCTGGGCTTGAGTTGAATTTCGTTACAATTTCCTCAATGCTATCAGCTTGTGGACAATCTGGAAATCTACAAATTGGGAAATGGGTTCATGTGTATGTATTGAAGAATGAAACAGTAATGTGTGATCTTACCATGGTGGAAACAGCATTGGTTGATATGTATGGTAAATGTGGAAACATAGATTCTGCAATGAAAGTGTTTAGATTGATGCAGAAGAGGAATATAGTAACGTGGAACGCTATGTTTACCGGGTTAGCGATGCACGGGAAAGGTAAGACGGTGATCGATATGGTCCCGGAGATGGTGAGAGAGGTGAAGCCGGATGAGTTAACGTTCACGGCGATTCTAAGTGCTTGTAGCCACTCAGGTTTGGTGGAAGAAGGTAAGAGATTTTTCGATAGTTTTCTCCGGTTATACGGTTTGGAACCTAAGGTTGAACATTATGCATGTATGGTAGATCTATTGGGTCGAGCTGGGTTTATTAAAGAAGCTGAGATTTTGATTAAGGAAATGAATGTACCTCCGAATGAAGTTGTTCTTGGATCGCTTCTAGGTTCATGTAGTGTCCATGGAAAGCTGGAGTTAGCAGAACGGATTAAACACGAGCTTGCTGAGATGAATCCAAGTGATACAGGACACCATGTTGTTTTAGCTAATATGTATGCTGCAGAAGGAAAGAGTGATAAATCAGATGTTTTAAGAGGAAGTATGAGGAGTAGAGGGATCAGGAAAATACCCGGTATGAGCTCGATTCACGCAGATGGGTCAGTTCATCGGTTCAGTTCAGGAGATAGGTCACACCGGAGAACGAAAGAGATTTACTTGAAGTTAAATGAAGTGATTGAACGGATAAGATCAGCTGGTTATGTACCTGATGTGTCTAGTTTGGTGCTTCAGAGTGATTTAGAGGATAAAGAGCAAGCTTTGTGTTGTCATAGTGAGAAGCTAGCAGTTAGTTTCGGACTTCTGGTGACGAAACCGAAGACAACTCTTCATGTCTTCAAGAATCTGAGGATATGTAGAGATTGTCATTCTGCTATGAAGATTGTTTCAAAGGTTTATGAACGAGAAATCATCATCAGAGATCGGAACAGGTTTCATCACTTCAAAGAAGGTTCATGTTCATGTTCTGATTACTGGTGAACAGATCTCAGGCTTCATCGGTACAGTAACACCTGCGAATTCAGACAAGGTTAAGAAAATGGAGAAAATTTCATTAGTAATCTATAAACTGCTGTTTCTACAATTCAAATGCATAGAGAAGCAGTGATCTGCAGAAAGGTGAAGAATTAAACCAGGATTCGGACAGGTTAATACACAAAACAGTGCAAAAGCATGTGTTAAGCTGATCAAGAACTCAAAATCTTCAAAAAAGAACCAGATTTATCTTATGTCAATGAGAAGATCCAGGATCATCTTTCTCAGAATCATCTTTGCTCTGCAAATCTACCGAATTTGGAGAATTTTCAGCTGTTATCGTCTCAACATCTTCGTTCTTGAGAAGTGATGAGAAAGATAAAGGGTTATAAGTAGAGCTAGCCTTTTGTAAACCTCGTATAGCTCTCATTGCAGCAAGTGTACTTCGGTATATATCCAGATTTTCATCACCAAGAGTCGAAGAAGTCTCTGCTGAGATTCTTGGTGAATAAATCTGATGAGAACTTGACTGTGTTTGCACTGTATTAGAAGATGATTCTACAACTTCTGCTTCTGATGGAAAGAGAAGCTCAAGATTTGCCTCACATTCACGAACTAATCTAGTAAGTGGCTCTGTTGTAAAGAATGGTTGATGAAGAACAAGCTGTGTGAAAGGTAAACGAAGTAGCCCTCCAGTTCTTTTATCATACTTCTTCAGAATTTTAACGAGTCCTAAGAATAATCCAGATGTTTTAGCATACTGTATAATGGAAATTGAAATGCTATGATGTGTATTGGTACCTGCGAAATTTAGAGAGCTGTAGTTTTTGAGGAGCACCATTTGGCCATGAATGGTGACAAGGTCTCTTCGAATATCCATCATTTCTTCACTGAATTCGCTTTCTGATGCAAATTCTCCATTCTTCTCTTTAACTCTCTCGATTCTTTCCTTCAACTCCTGTTAGCAAAGTAAGAGAAGAATTAACGATGTTAAGCTTTAGATGAACTACATCCATGGAAGTTAGTGTGTTTAAGCACACGCAGAGCAAGAAGATGGCGAAGGATTTACACAATACAGCCATAAGAACACCAGTGGCAAAGAACCTCAGATGCGAGACATTATTGATTATCTCACATTCTATAAGATAAATCTAGCGAGATCCTGAATTTGCAGAGCACAGAACTGAATTCAACAATGGCGAAGAAAACACTACATTTTCTTTTAGAAGATCATCACTAAAATTCGAGAATACACAACTTTCCAAAGAAAACTAATGAATGTAGATCCAGTTCTACACGATTCTTTAGCTTTGAAGCACTAATCAGCAAATGTCATCATTCATACGAACCATATTCTATTGAATCCCAAACTTAAACCTAATTCAGTAAGTCAAAATCAATCCAAACTTCTTCAAATACTGAAGCTAAAATCGATTAACTCGATGAAATTAAACTATCGAGTGTATCAAACCTGTAATCTGATGACGAAATCTTCTTCTTTATCAACGTAAAAATCGTTAAACTTCTCTAATTCCTCATTAAGTATCCTAACAAACGAACCCTGAAGATCCTCTGAAGGCCGAACACCAGGAAACGTGACAACATCGGCAGAAGAAGAAGTATTAGTAGTATCAGCAAAAACCGTACGCTGCTCGATTTGATCTGAAGGGATAATGAAACCTCCTCCAGATGCTAAATCGGCGGCGACAGTTTCAGGAACTACGGCGGCGGAAGAGTGAGGGTAATATTTCAATAGTTTTTTCAAAGGTTTATAGCATAAGAACTTGTCTCGCCACTCAGGTAAGGTTTCTTCGAGGTGTGTACGAAATTCTTTGCCGAATTTCATGGAGAAACGAGTTCGGATCTGAGAGCACCGGAGATTGCGATGGCGGTTGAAATTAGAGAGATAAGCACGAGACTTTGAAGTAAAACAATTTTTAGAGAGAGAAAGTAAAGAATCTTTGAAGATAGAGAGGGAAGGAATCTGATGAAATGGACGTGCAAATGGATGGCTCAGATTAAATCTTGACCATTGACTTTCCTTTTTTAGATTTATTTTTAATTATTTACACAGTTTTTTTCACGTAATTATGTAAATTAATAAAATAGTTAAAAAAATATTTACTTTTATAAAAATAAAGTAGAATATAATTGTATTTTTATATA
>KE151199.1:969499-989589 GCA_000411095.1 Aethionema arabicum
AAAAGGCTTTTGTGACTTGTAGATATCTAAGTTTATGAGTTAAAAAAAAAGAAATATCTAATTTGAAAATCAATGAATATATTTAACGTAGATATCTATATAGCATCTAAAATGTTAATTTTGAGATTAGAATTATATTGGTAATTATTAAAATATTATTTAACTGTAAATAATTATTAATTAACAAAAAAAATCAAAATAAATATTATAATTTTTTTTTTGAAAAAGTCTAGTGTTGAAAATATTACGTGGCAGAAGGAGAGAACAAGTTTTTTTCTCTCTCTAACTTGTGCTTTATTAAAGAGAGGATAACTAATAAATAAAACAAAGCGATAGTATCCAATTAACACCTCTTAGCTAGAAGAACTATAACAGATATTGTATTAACAGAACACAAGCTAACGAAACGAACAAATTAGTGCTTTGCAATTTGTATCTCTTAGCCATGTTAGTAAAAACAATGGCGGATAAACGATAAGCTATGATGGGACTAATAGAACACAAACACAAACTAACAAAAGGAACAAAACAATATACTCTGCAACCAACATCTCCTAGCTAGAGAATTATAAAAATGCTGGACACATACAAACAAAATTTGCATTCTCAACAAAATCGGAGCCATGAAGCATCCTATCTAACATTATGTTCCCACCAATTTTAACCGTCATAACTCATAATCATTACCTTTCGAGGACCAACTAGAGATATTGTATAGCAAATAAGAGCAATGAATCAGAAATTTATCATAAATCTCTACACGAAATTCGATTAAACAATACGTAAGCGAGATAGAATTTTGACCTTCAAGACCTTGAGCTTCATATTACCGTACACGAGACCCAAACCAAAATTCGAAGCACGAGCTACCTAATCAATGGCGAAAAGACTCAAATCACACGACCATAAAAACAACGAATCCGATGGAAACATATCTAGAATCAGCGAAATAGACTGTTCTTACCAGAGCAAGAGTGCTGGTGCCGGAGTAAAGTTCTGGAGGTGGCGTCATTGTTGAAAATTACCGTTGGAATTCGAAGTTTCGGAGAGAAAAAAAAAACCCTAACCGCAAATCAAATCGAAGCTTCTGAATTCTCAGACTCGTGACAGGTGGTGGTGTGAGACTCTGCGTTACCAAGAAGCTACGTATTGGGCTTTAAGTGAGAAAAGCATTTATTGGGCCCAATTTTAAGCCCAAAAACTCTAAATTAATATAAGAAGTCATTTTTATTTTTAAGTTTATTTATTCAGCTCCTAAATAAAAAGTTTATTTGTTTATTTTCTTTATTTTTTATAAAAATAAATTAATTCACTATATATACACATTTATTTTCTCAATGACAATACAGTAATTAATTTCGTTTTTTTTAAATTAAAAGATAAATTTTGGGTCCACTTATGTGGGATCCTCATATCCTAAAATAAATAGTAATATTCTATAATCAATATGAATCACATTTATTATTTCAATATAATTTATTGGTTTGGTCTTTTTTATATATCTCTTTTTGTTTTTTTTGTTTTTATTTATGATAATTAATTTTAGCTAAAGGCAGAAAATGACATAAAACAACCAACATTAAATTTTATTTTATTGTATTCGATATGCCAACGTGTTATTTTTCATGACACCCACGTCACTATTGTGTAACTCAATCACATAAATTTTATAAGAAAAATAAAATAATTAAAATAATAAAAAATACTCAAAATTTTCAAATAACAAGTTAACAAATATGGTTTGATATAATATTTTATTAAGTTACGTAAATTTGTAATCTAATAAAATGCATATCTATTACAAAAAAATACCAAAAATATCGTCTATATGTCATTTAATAGATGATGTTAATATATATATTTATGTCTTAAATTAATAATAATTTTATATGATATTCATTTTATATAACTATAAAACTGAAAGTTTGGATTTGATACACACTTTTATTTTATTAGGCATTATTTATATATACGTTTTAAATATATATTTATTGTATTCAATTTTTACAAGCAACGAATTATCATTTTCGTTAAAATTATTAATCCAAAGTTACCATGAAATAATTAATTTTAAGCAGTAATTTAAAAAAATCACTGAACGGGACTCCCGTTACGGGAGAAAGCAAAAAAAATAATTTGAATTAGTCTATATTATCTAAACAAAACAAAACTAGAAATTTATTTAAAAATAAAATAGAGAAAAAATATTGACCCTTGGATCAAAAGATAGGCGATGAATCGGACGGTAAAGGATCAACAAAGCTAAAAATGCTCTCCAAATAATTTTTATTGTCTTCGTAGTAGTTACAGTCACCGTCGCCACTCTCGACGGCCGTTTCGTTTTTTCCCGCCGAGAAACTCCGATCACCGAGTAAGAGACCTCTCGTGAACCCTTCTTCGATTCCTTCCGTCGTCTGATGACTGCAACAATTCATTTGTGTAGTTGTGAACTCGTGAATCGTTGAATTGATCCAATCATGACTTGACTCGGAGGAAGATCCGATAAATTCGATTTTCGCTGGAATTTCGCTCGATTCTTTGTTTTCTGCTTCAATTCCTCTGATTTTATTTCCAGTTTCCCGTTGGGTTGAAGAATTTGTTACTGTAGATGATGGAGATTCAAGCTGTTGATGTTGATTTTGATCTGCATTGATGCAAAACTTTAAATTAGGTTTTTATAGCTTAGAACAAACTAACTTTACTCAGAGATTGTTTACTTTACCTTCGTTTGGTTTTGCCCATTTTGATGATGTTTTGTGAGTGAATCCATGAGTATTTGATGATGATACTGATTTGTTGATGTTGTGGTAATGTTGTAATTGCAGAAGCTTTGATTCTCTAGCTAGCCTAGCTTCAGCTTCAAGCCTAGCACTCTCCCATTGAGCCATGTGACTAAGTGTGGCTGCGTTTTTAGATAAACCAATTGAAGACAAAGGTGTTTCATTCTTAGGCTTATGAGTAACTGGATCAATCCCCATTTTAACTAATCTTTTCTTCAGATGCGTGTTCCAATAGTTTTTGATTTCGTTATCTGTTCTCTTTGGTAAGTGAGTTGCAATTGCTGACCACCTAAAAACAAGAAACCAGAGAATTCTTTAAGAGTTTAGACTTTTGAGCATCAGATTTGTTGCAGATAACGTTGTTTTTTATCACCTGTTTCCTAACAAAGCATGGAGTTGAATAATGGTTTGTTCTTCTTGTAAGTTGAATTTTCCTCTTTTGATGTCAGGTCTTAAGTAATTTGTCCATCTCAGTCTGCAACTTTTCCCACACCTGTGAAGACCTGAGGAGATAAAGAAAGCTTGAATACAGAGAGGTAACAAAAGAGAAGATCAAAGGAGTCAAAAAATAGTTGGATTCATTCACCAGCTTTCTCAGGTAATGAACGCCAACTTCCATGTCCATGTTCTTCAATATAAGCTAAAAGTTTCTGGTCTTCTTCTGGTGTCCAAGGTCCTTTCTTCAAACCCATCTTATCACAACATGGTGATCTACCCATTTCCTAAATTAAACTCTCTAATCACATGATTATTATTATCATTATCATCACTAAAAGCTACTCTTTTGGCTAACGTTCTCTAGTTTTATAAGTGGTCATATCTCTGTGATGAAGAGTAATATATAGAGGAGAGAGAAAGAGATGAGAAATGAATCCCCCTTTTCTCGGCTATCTCACATGGATTACATTTATTAACAATGGGGTCAGGTGAATTTATTACCTTTGTGGCTCAAAGACCTGGAAGTCTTCTTTTCTAAATAACTCTCTTGGGGTAAGAGCACAAATCAGTCATCTTGTTTACCTGCCACTGTGACTTTTCCTTCTTACAAGGTTAATAACAGTAAATTCAGGTCGTTTTCTATCCAATCCCTCACTTTTATGATCTTGTCTAAGCTACAATTAGATCAAAACCTCTCTAATTCATGACTTCTTCTACAACTCTATATCAGTTTTTAGTGTTTCCCTGCATTAATTTGTGTAATTGTTTAGCTATAGCCTTCACTTTTATGATCTTGTATAGGATCAAAACTCTTAGATTCTAGACTAGCTTTTACTTTTTACTATTGGGTTTGCCTCTAGGTGACGTTATCTATGCATAGCCTTCACTTTGTTGAGCTTGTATAAGCTAGACTTAGATCATCTCTCTCAAATCTATAACTTCTAGTTCTAGATTCTAGAACTAGCTTAGAATAAGATCAAAACTCTTAGTTCTATGACTTCTTCTAGATTCTAGACTAGCTTTTACTATTGTTTTTGCCTCAAGGTGTCATTATCTATGCATAGCCTTCACTTTGTTGAGCTTGTATAAGGCTATAAGCTAGACTAAGATCAACTCTCTCAAATCTATGACTTCTATTTCTAGATTCTAGACCAGTATTAGTTGTTTTCCTGCATCAATGTGTCATTATCTATCCATAGCCTTCACTTTGATGATCTTGTATAAGTTCCAAGAAGATCAAAGCTCTCAAATTCATGATTTCTTACAAGTTTTCATTAATTCCCTGCAGGTTTACTGCATCAAGATCTGCTATTTCAACTCAATTTTGAGCAGTGTATGCGCGTAACCCCAAATTCCCTGATCAAGGTATGCTCCTAAGGTTACTATTACAGGGATGTCTACAACTACTACATTGTTCTGTATCTAAGCTATAAAAAGTAAAATTTTATTAAGTCCACACTACTTTTAAATTCAAAGACTGTATAAATTTGGTTTCTTATAAAAAACTTTTACTAAAAGAAGAGTAGAAGAAAGTAAATGCAAGCTGTTAAATGGCGGTGAAGTAAGAGGAAACTTGCAAAACCAATGAAACAGAGAACATAAAGGACTTTAAGTGGATGCAGATGTAATTAAATTATGCATACACTTTTACTTCTTTATTCATTTGTTAACTAAAAAAATAAGTGTTATGATATATGATGATATATATATGGTTATGTTATATTGCAGTTGTACAAAAATGGAATTGAGGAAGGTAAAATATTGAATTGGCGAAGAAATGTAGATGATTTATGATAGAAACGGTGACATTTTTAAAGTTAAAGACATTAGTATATATATATATATGTGTGTGTATATATCAATATATGTGTATTTACATTTTAGAAGGAGAAGACAAAAGATGAAGAGTTATTGAGGTGGGCTCCAAGCTTATGGGTGTAGTAAAGTGTATCTTTATGGTATGACAATATCATAGGCCCAACTTTTATGAAAATGTAAAAAAATTAATATAGTTTATTACTTTTAGAAAATGTAAATAATTTGGTTATTTAAAATTTTAATATATTTCTTATGATATGACAATATCATAGGCCCAACTTTTGTACAAATAAAAAAAAATTATATGTACAAATTAGTATAATTTATTACTTTTAGACAATGAAAATAATTTGGTTATATAAAATTTTAATATATTTAGCGTTGGAAATAAATTGACATATTTTAACAATAAGTTAATATTGTTTAGATAGAACAAAAAGATGGACCAAACTTTAAAATATAATTAAACAATAAGTTAATATTGTTAGTAGTTTTTTTTTTCCTTAATATTGTTAGTAGTTAATTTTTGTAAGGAAATTAAACTACTATAGGATATAATAATTTTATTACATATATAATTTTATGTAAAAAAATAATATTTATAAAAGAAAGGTATATAAATGTGAAAGTGAGAGGTGATGAATGAGAGTGGCTAAAAATGATGGAAAGGACCAATGGGGACAAATCCATTTTAAATATCTTCTTTGCTTCTTATTACCAAATACCAATGTTAATGCCAGCCTGGCATTCCCAGCTTATATATATACTTTTGTGGCCACGTGTCGTTATCTTATTGATTCTACATATGCCCTGCTGTAATTAAATCACGAAAACCGTAAACCGATTTTGTAAACCGGTTTGGTCTAATTAAACCGGGAAATTGAATATCAATAGTTAAGTCCAACAATTAACCAAAGGTTCTATGTAAACGCAATGATCAGGAAGCAAACGAATGATCGAGTATCTAATCGTCATCGTCCAAAGTTATGGCAGAATTGCAAAAGTTTCAGATCATTGAAGCAAATTCACGCTTTTATGGTTATTAATGGTCTCATGACGAATCTTTCTGTTGTTGGAGAGCTTATTTACTCTGCTTCTTTATCAGTTCCTGGTACACTTAAGTATGCCCACAAGTTGTTCGACGAAATTCCTAATCCAGATATATCCATTTGGAACCATGTGATGCGTGGCTCTGCTCAGAGTTTGAAGCCTGAGAAAACGGTTGTTATGTATAGTGAGATGGAGAAGCGATGTGTGAGACCTGATAGGTATACGTTTACGTTTGTTCTCAAAGCGTGTTCGAAGCTTGAGTGGAGAAATATTGGTTTTGCGATTCATGGGAAGGTAGTGAGACATGGTTTTGTGTTAAATGAGTATGTGAAGAATGCTTTGATTCTCTTTCATGCTAATTGTGGGGATTTGGGTATTGCAAGGGGACTCTTTGATGATTCTGCTAAAGCTCATAAGGTTGCTTGGTCCTCTATTACTTCTGGGTATGCTAAGAGAGGGAATATAGAAGAGGCGATGAGGCTTTTCGATGAAATGCCGGATAAAGATCAAGTAGCTTGGAATGTGATGATTACTGGTTGTTTGAAATGCAGGGAGATAGATAGAGCAAGGGAGCTTTTTGATAAGTTTAGAGAAAAAGATGTCGTCACTTGGAATGCAATGATCTCTGGATATGTTAATTGCGGCTACCCAAAGGAAGCTTTGAGTATCTTCGAAGAGATGAGGAATGCCGGTGAACACCCAGATATTGTAACGATTTTGAGTTTGTTATCAGCTTGTGCAGGCCTAGGAGACTTGGAAATCGGTAAGAGACTTCATCTCTACATCTTAGAAATGGCTTCGAGATCTCTAGACGTGAGTACACCTATTTGGAATGCTCTAATTGACATGTATGCTAAGTGTGGAAGCATAGATAAAGCAATTAAAGTATTCAGGGGAATGAAAGATAGAGATTTATCATCTTGGAATACTTTGATAGTCGGTTTAGCTTTACATCATGCAAAGGAATCAATCGAAATGTTCAATGAAATGCAAAGGTTAAGAGTCTGGCCAAATGAGGTAACTTTCATTGGAGTTTTATTAGCATGTAGTCATGCCGGTAAAGTCGATGAAGGTCGTCGATATTTCAATCTCATGAAAGATATGTATAACATTGAACCAAACATAAAACACTACGGTTGTATGGTAGACATGTTGGGAAGAGCAGGAGTATTAGAAGAAGCATTCAAGTTTGTGGAATCCATGGATATAATTCAACCTAATGCAATTATATGGCGAACTCTTTTAGGTGCGTGTAGAATTCATGAGAATGTTGAGTTAGGGAAATATGCAAATGAGAAACTACTGAATATGAGAAACGATGAGAGTGGTGATTATGTGTTGCTCTCTAATATACATGCTTCAAGAGGTGAATGGGATCAGGTACAGAAAGTAAGGAAGATGTTTGATGATACAGGTGTGAAAAAACCAACTGGGTTTAGCTTGATTGAGGAAGACAACGACAAAACAATGATGAGATATTTACTCTCCTCATGATCTGAATCAAACCCAAGAGGTCAGATTCGAGGAAAGCTAGATGAGCTTAGAGGAACAATACAATCAAATTTACATAAAATACAAGGAAACCATACAAAGGAAATCAGATATGAGGATACACAACTCAAGCTCACGTTTTGTACACACCAACTATGAAAACAATATTGAAGGTTTATACCAGATCTTCAATGGCGTCTGGAAAGTGCAATAGCTGATAAGATAATGAGGAAGATGAGGATTGCAACACCGATAAAAGATCCGATCAAAGATCCTGAGATACGTTCACAAAAGGAGTTAAACTGTTGACAAATTGCAAACCAGTTTGTTTTCCTGTTCCCATTATGTGCTAAATACACAATAGCTGCTGCAGAAGAAGCTCCAGCAGTAAGCAAACCCAACATAACCTAACACATGAGGAGAATGTAAGCCTTATTCAACACTAAAACTAATGTGATTGTGTGTGTTTATGAGCAGGAAAACTCAGGTAAATCCTTAAGTTTTGGTGATTAAACTTACCACATCAAGCAAGATAAGAAAGATTCTACTGTTCTGAGTTTTGTTCTTGACAATGTGGACAAAAGCCAAAGCTAGAGACAAGACAAGGTAACCACTCACAACAGAATTTGCCACCACAAAGAACCTGAGTCATCAAAAGCAAGGTTAGTTTAACCGAAACAAGAGGTTAAAGGAGAATCAAAAGACATACGTTAAAGCTGGAAGATCATTGTATTCAGCACGGAAACGTATGAATTGAGTGAAGAAAGGTAAAGTTTCATTAGTAGTTCCCATGAGAATTGCACTTGAAATTGTGCTAAAAAAAGCAACAATTCTCAGGAGAAACTCGAAAATCGCAATTTTTCTGCTCATTGATCCGCTTTTTTCGATGTTTTTGGTAGATTCAGCTTGAGCTGTCTTCATTTTTGTTCTGTTTTTGAAGGGTTTGAGAGTTGGCTTGGGAAAGAAGTTAGGGTTTTTTTGAGTTTCTTGAGAAGGAAGAAAGAGTTTGATGAATGGTACGAATTATTAGTGAGTGTGTATATATACTGTAATTTTTGGCATATAAAGTGGTTATGATAAGATCATTTTATACTTTTTTGGTATTTATAATTTTATAAATTATAAATTTATAATAATTAATATTCCTAACCCACCAAATCCTTTATAAACTCCGAAAATGGAAAGCAAGTACTCTGTCCAAATTTTAGAAAAGTCTTTAAATAGATTAGAAATTTTTTTTTTTGTTGGAGAACATGGAGAGTAGTTAAAAATAATTTATAGTGATAAGTTAAAATAATGAAATTAGTTATCTTTTAATATAATTAACAAACCCATTTTCCTATAAATTATTAATTAAATTCATGGATGTTATAAAGCTCCCATATGATTGGAGGAGATGGTAAACCTAAGTGGTTGCATTTGCATGTGTCAAAGATTTTTTTTTTCTAATAGTAGACATTTATTATTTACTAATTTTTTTTTCTTCGTATAATCAAAATTATTATGAATTAACATTATTATTGCATTGTTTTTTTTATCTTATTACATATGTAAATACACTATATTCTGAAGGCTAAAATTAATATATATTTTATTTGTGTAATAATAAATTTATCTATTAATTAATTAAATTAAACATATTATTCAAAATTATAAGAATCTCTATCATATTAAAGTTTAGTATGACACCTAATTAGAATGAAATATTAACGAAAAGTAAATATACTTTTTGAACTATTTTAATATATATCACTTTTTCAGCTTTTTAGTTGGCTTATCCGTTTAACATTAAAAAAATATATATTCATCGAGTTATTCCAAAAATCGTTGGTATAACAAAATTACAAAATAGGACACTATTTGCATAAATTTCCAAAATGGCCCCAAAGCTTTTAGAAACGATCTAACGCTTCCAAGCAAACCCACCATTACCAGACAGTAACTTAGACAAGAACCCTTGACCATTACCAACACTTGTTGCTTTCTTCTCCTTACAAGAACTCAATTTACTTATCAAAGACCAATGAGTCTCAAAATCAATTTCATAGCCAAATCTTTGCATCATCTCCATCATTTCTGAAGCTTTTACTGTATTATTCTCGATCCGAAACCGATCAATCACAATCTTAAACATCTCGCAACTCGGAGTTGTTTCCCCTAACTTAACCATGGATTTGATAAGTTTTTCTGATTCAAAAACTTGATCTGCTTCACAATTCTTATGAACAATAACACTCCATGTAGCTAAACTTGGAGTTAAGCCTTTATCAAGCATTTCTGTATGAAAATCCATAGCTTTATCCAATTTATTGCATCTCAAGAAGCCATTAATGACTGAATCATAGCTTAAAGAATCTGGGATGTTGTGGTTTTTAACCATTGTGTTTAAAAGATGAACCGCCATGTCTAGACTTCCAAGATCAGAGAGTTTCTTGATGAGAGTATTGTAGTTAATTGTAGTGGAATTAGGAAGAGGAATCATACCATTTCTTAGAAAATCTTCAGCTTTTGAGATCTCACCTTTGGAAATAAGAGCTTCGACGATCTTGGTTTCAAGATAAGAGCTTCTTGATTCCATTACTTGACTTAAATCCAGAGCCTGTTTCAAATCTCCATTGTTAATATAAGAACTTACTGCTATTCTTAAGCTTCTCTTGTTTGGTTTCATCTCTTTAGAGATCATTGTCCAGAGATTTTGCAGAGAGTTTGAATAATCTCCACATGAAGCATACCCATGTACAAGAAAGTTAAACGTTGTTTCATCAGGCGAGACTCCTCGTTTCGGTATTTCGAGCAGGACTTTATCGACTAGGGAACGATTCTTCGCCTGAAACAAATAGAAAATCAGTAGATTATACATTACTAAACTCTGAGGATTGTTTCCTCCAAGCAAAAGCTCCTTCAAGCTAATTGCAGAGAGGAATTGCTTCTCTGAACACATTTTTCGAACATATTCTCTGTAACTTGTAACCGAACAGATTATGTTCTTCCTCACAAAGATTCCTAATACTTCTTGAAGTTTCTTCAAGCTATTAGCTTTACAATAACCTTGAAACATCAGATTGTATATCTCAGTATCTAGAGAAACCCCATTTGATAACAACTGATTTTCGGCGTCTATCATCTTCCCTGCAAGGATTAGTCCTTTGATCAAAGCAGAAGATGAATCTGTTTGGTGTTGTTTTAAACAGAGATCTGTTAATGTAAATGCTTTTTCTGCTTTGTTTGCTACACAAAGCTGAGGTATTAACATCAGACAACTTTCCAAGCTTGGAATGTAGTTCTTGTCTAGCATATCGTCGAGTATAGCAAAGGCAGTTACATCATCTTTATCCTCATCGATAAGATAGCTGTAAACCTCCTCATCGATAACGTAACCGTTTTCTTCTTCAAGTCTTTTAACAATGGAGTAAGCAAGACTAGAAAACTTCAAGATTGTTAGCTTTTCAACAAAAATCCCACACGCTTCTGGATTAGATTTGAATACAAGCTCAAAGAGCTTAAGAGCTTCCTCCAGCAATCCTCTCTGGATAAGACATTCCCATAAAACTCCACAACTGTCTAAGTTAGGTAACCAGTTAGCTTTGTGGGCAATGTTCCACAAACTCAGGAGATCATGAGCTGTTCCTTTCTTACAAAAGCAACTTATTAGAGGTGTGTAGGTTGTGTTATCAATGAGTAGATTCCTCTGAATCATTCTATGGAATAAGAATCTGCCTTGGCGATTAAATCCCTTTTTGCAATATTCTTGGATTAGAAAATTGATGGTTTCTCCATCAAGCTGGTTAGCTAACTTAGGCCATTTTCTCAATAAGCTAACACTTACTCTAACATGGGCACGCGATGCACAGAGACTCTTTATTAATACAGCAAAACTCCTACGCGATAGTTTTTGACCCCATCTAGTCATTTCATTTACCAGTTCCAAAGCTGTAGGTAAATCACCATTGTTACATGCTCTAATGATAAGTAAAGAGAATTCTGGTAACACAGACTTGTCAAGAACCATATTCAGTTTCTGCTCATAAGCATCTAAATCAGTCTCTAAGTATAATCCATTACCAAGATCATCAAAGAATTCAGCCTTGGAGAATCCAGCAACATTGTCCCTTTTCAATCTAACAGTTAATGGATCAAATCCTACTAAACTAAAAGCTCGAGAAAGCAGATCTTCAACTCTAGATTCATCAATTAAACCATATCGAAACATCTCTTTAACAATCATCTTAGCTTCTTCAAACTGTCTAGCTTTACAGTATCCAGCTAGCATTACCTTAAACGTAGACAAACTTGGAATCATTCCATTTTCTCTCATCTCATCTAAAACATAGCTTGAATGTTGCCACAATCCTTTCCTAAAAATCCCACTTAAGATTGCATTGTAAGAGTATCTATCAGGTTTTAGTCCCTTTGAACTAATCTCAGACATATAAAGTAATGCTCTTTTGATATCTCCTTCATAACAACACCAACCAATCAAGATACCGAAAGTGACTTCATCAGATTCAAAACCCAAATGTTCAAGCTCCTCCAGATATGCATATGCTTTCTCTGAACCAAATCTTCTACAGAAAACATGTATAATCCTATTGCAAACAATCACATCAGGAACATATTTAACTTCATTAATGAAACTCAACAAATCGTCAAAGTCCTGTTTCTCGCAGTAGCCTAGAGTAATCTTACTATATATGTCACTATTTAGCTTACAATCCAAAGCCATAAGCTTCCTCACAAGTCTTCTAGCTTCCTGAACTCTTAGATCCAAGCAAAGCAACTCGATAACTTTCCCGATTTCATCTATGTTTAAGTTGTTTGATTCAGATGTTGTCTCGATCCAATCCAAACAAATTCGACATGCTGATTCTACGCTATGAACACGAACTAAATGATCAAGTAGAGATTGATAACACGAAGTTAAAGGAACTAAACCTTTACGCCTCATCCAATCAAACAACATAACAGCTTTATTAGAATCAAAACTATTGACATAATTCTTGATCAAATCACAGAAAATTTCCTCGTTATCTAACGTATCTCCTTCTTTCTCCATTTCCATAAGCAAGAACTCAAGTTCCTTAAACATTCCTTCCCTAGAAAGTACCGACGCCATAATTTCACAAGCCTGAGGTAGATGCTTAAACCCCTTGTACTGTACACCAGTACATTTGAATATCTCCCATAGAGGTCGAACCTTTCTACCTCCAATTCCACCTCTACGACTCTCAGATTCAAAACACAGTAACAATTCGAGGACATTTTCGGGTTTCAACAGAGGATATCTTCTAAATCTACGGGTGATATCGGGCACCACATCAGATAAATCCAAAATCAATTTAGCTAAAGAAGAACCTTTAACACCAATAGAACTCGAAATTGAATTGAATCCACGAACGGTGAATGAATTCAACGAGGTGGATTCGTAATTGATTGGGATCTTTGAATCATCTCCCAAAGATGAAAACAGTGAGGAAGCAGAATAAGAAGCGAAATCGAAACAGCAAAGTTTGGTGAAATTTTGAATCCGAGTGAAGTTAGTGATGAAGAGAATAGGACGCATACGATAGGATTGCGATTATTTTCTTTCTTCGTGTTCATCTGCTCTGCTGCTTTCGAGCTCACAACGAACGAACACAATATGAATGGGCCACAGAATTGGTTATGGTTTAATTTTTTTTAAAAATGGGGGAAATAAGTTTTATGGTTGTAATGGGTCAAAAGCCCAACTCCATTTAACGTTTATAAAATATAACCCAAGTTAGAAAAAAAAAATTGGGGAAAATTATTTAATTGTTTTTCAAGAATTGGCATAATTAATACGTTTTAAATATTGCATATCTTTTAGAAAAACAATCATAATTAAGAAAATGGAGCAAATTTTGATAAGTTAAACATTTTGAATAAGCGGTTGACAAAAAAAAAACATTTCGAATAAGCGAGTCAATGAAATTAAATATTTAGGATCTTAATTCAAAATTTTATTTAATATAAGATATATATATATATATATATTCACGCTCACCTTCTTTTTGGAAAAAAAGAAAATAAATAAAGCCAAAATATACAAAAAAAAAAATAATAAGCGTGTGCATTTTACGGGCATACCTAATTTTTTTTTAATATCAATAAAGAATTAATAAATTATTGATGACAAATATATTTGTTAAAATCATTTGCCCGTTCATTGATACAAATTTAACATATATTAATAAGTAGATAGAAATACAAACCTCATTATTAATATAATGTTAGTTCGAATATAAATAAATATACATATATAATATTATTTTACAAAGAAATCGGAGAAAAGAAAAGTTGATATATACACATGTATATTTACATTGATCTTAGAAATCTATCATTTTTAATTACAAACCTTTTAATAAATCAGATTTGTTTATTAATTTTCATTTTTTTTTACATTGATCTTAATCTGTTTAGTTCGTCTCCTTGAACTATAATTCGATGAGGTATAATCGACGTTTAATCTCTTTCTTCTTGTTCATTTCTTGCGTTCGAGCTCACAACAAATGAAGACAATTCTGATGATTTTAAACAATTCAAACAATTGCGTTTTCATGAATAAGTTTTTTTCTTTGTCAAATATGAATGAGCTATGGTCATGGTTTAATTTTTTAAAAAATGGGGAAAATAATTTAATTTTTTTTTTCAAGAATTGGCATAATTAGAAAACAATCATAATTAAGAAAATCGAGCAAAGTTAATTGGTTATGGCAAACAAAATATTTAGGATCTTAAAACAAAATTATAGTTCAAGTTTTTTAAAAATTTAATAAAATTTTCTACCTTGAGATCATTAAAAAAGTTTGTTTCATTTTATTTGATTTTTTAGATTTGTCTGATTTAAATTCATTCATCTAAATATTTAAATTTGTGAATTTTGAAAAATTATCTATTATTATTTGATTGATTATAGCAAATTGTAGAAAAAATTGTCTATGTGAAAAAAACCGTAAAATATTCACGCTCAACTTCTTTTAGAAAAAAATAAATAATACAGAAATAAAAATCATATTATTGAAGTAAATATTTTCAATGAATACGTATAAATGTGTAACATTAGTTTAAAATTGAAACGATATAAAACTCTGCTAACTTGTAATTCTCACATTTTAGTAAAACACAACACACTGAATTCTACACAACCAAAACTATAACTCAATGACCGCACAACTCGAGCCTTAAATTTTAAGACAAAAGTCACAAAACAGAGACAGTCACTAGTCATAGTGGTCTAAACCGGGTCCTACTCTGGTTCGCCCGTAAACCAAACCAGACAAACAACTAAACAGACGACGGTCATAGGATCTAACCGAACCCGACTCTCTAGTGTTTAACCGTGCCAATATAGCTTTGAAATATCTAAACCGAACCTCCATTTCTTTCATTAGTAAACCGGACATGTGAGACTCGATACCAAACCAGCCAAGTCAGGATCTAAACCAAACTGTCTTTGGTGAAGCAACCATTCTAATGATCCTCCAGAGATCATAACCTAACCTGTCTTAATTGATAGTATAGAAACATATTTGCAAATAGACAACGAAAAGAGATTTATATACCTTTTATCTGGACTTAAAGATGTTGATTAACCTGAAAAAGTCGAGAAGAAGAAGATAGATTCTCAAGCCATCTCTTTCCCTGCAAATAACTTGTTACGTACACTGTACTCATAATTTTCTGATATCAAAACCTGTATAAGAGAGAAAGAGGCTAAACACCTGCGAGTGTTTAACAGAGTTATATAACTCATACAAACGAAACTACGCATAACCAAACTAGGGTTTCTGAATCTGATTGAAGGAAAGACAAGGTAAACACTAAAACAGAGATATAGCATTACAGCCAAGGTAAACTAGATGAGGTTTTAATGGGTAAGAGCTTGGAAATATTATCAGACATGGATATTTTTGTAAAGAAACATGGTTATTTGCTAATGTAATCGGTTCTCGTAGGTCGTGTTTGGTGATAAGGCCAGGTTCCTGGTTCAGCTTTTGTCATCTTGTTTGGTGTAAAGGCTTCTCTCAAGTGTGGTCTGTGTAGGGTTTAGCTTCGGGCTCCAGGATCTCACACTGTTTTGGTGGGACGTAGGAAAGGTCACAAAGGGAAAAAAAAAGCAGTGAATCAGAATCTGATACCGGGACAGATCAGGTCAGATTATTTTCATAAGCTGGGGTAGATAGATAGCTAAGGTTACTAAATTTCATAGGAAGGACATAAACAGACTATATATTATAATCTAACCTTTTGAATCACCCACCAATTTGCTCCTAGTAATCATAGTTTCGGCGATGATATGTAGACGAGTGGCTCGATAACCTGATAAAGATCAACCACCAAAAGTTATTAGACAAATGAACCATAAGCAACATTCCATAACTGATTGACGAACAAAACGCAACATTCGATAACTATGTATAATGGCACAAAGGAAAAGGGAAGAAGTAAATCTCACCCAGAGTTGCTACTGCGTCCAGATGCATAATTTCCATACACTCCATATGCATTACTACTACCACCAACCTATAAAGCAAAGTTCGAAAATATCATTAGTTGAGAAAGGATATGTTGGGAACAACATGCAATAGAAGACTTACCGGTGCACCGTAAGGTGAATAAGGTTCACCAGATAAGCCATTCGAGCTATAACCACCAGGACCAGGATACGGATTCCCGCGTTCAAGTCTTCTGCTATCTCTACTATCATAGTCTAATCTGTTAACAGCATCTGGTGCTACAGGAACATAAGGCAAGACCTGCAAAAGTGCAGGGACAGCGCCTTCCCGATCAAAAATGTTGGCTCTTAATCTTGATGTAATCTGTATGAGAGCTTCCTTGGCAACGTCAAGCTCCCCAGAAATCTGAGAATCAGAATTGAGTCTGCTGTTAGCGCTCCATTAAACCCGGCTTTCAGTAGCCTATGATATTGTAATTTTACCTGAACCATTTCATCATCTTGAGATGCAACTTTTGGAAGATTTTCCTTTCCGAGTATGCGGATATTAGCTTTGGTCACTCTTCTCAACTCAGTAATGATAGCTCCTCCTTTGCCAAGAATACAACCAATCCTAGAACTTGGCACAAGAAGACGAGTAGTGAATGAAACAATTCCAGAATCTCTTTCCATTTTGTCACTGCATTTTGGTTGTAGCCGCATAGCTGCTTCAATAGTTGGTGAATACGCATCCTCATAAACCTGAAACAGATTAGAAACTGTCAACGAGGAATATCTACATAAACTATAATTACTTCACAGAAAAAAAGAAAATAGAAAGAAACTCAAACCTCCTTTGCTGATATAGTTATTAAGCAATCGTTTCCTTCAGTTCTAGAGCTATCAACTTTAATGGTTGCTCTGGTTTCCTGTCGAAGCTGATTGATTAGAGCACCTCCTTTCCCAATAACACTGGCAATGTTTTCAATTGGGGAAACTATCCGAATATAGAACTCGGTCGGTCCCTCATTTCTTGGAGCTTGGTATATTGGGCGTGACCATTCTCCTGCATCACTTTTGTATCCTCCGTAGGAGCTCATCAGCGGTGCTATCCCTACAATCCGAGGAGGACCAGCGGTATGACTCATGAGCGAACCAGAAGGATATCCACCAGCATTTGCAGAAGAAAGTAACTTCTGAGTACGTGAAGGATTTTCATGAAGACGGGAAGCAATCTGATGGAGAGCCTTTTTAACTATGGCCACTTCTCCAGATATCTAGAAATAAAACGCAGTTAAAAGCAACCCAAAGCCATCATAAAGAATACAATAAAAACCATAAAAAGTATACATATAAGACCTAGCAATACTTATTTCCTTCTAAGATACCTGAATGAGCTCATCTGAACTCAAGGCACATGTAGGCATATTTCTGTCCTTGATGATACGAATTTGAGCACCGGTTTCACTCCTAATGTTCTGGACAATTTGACCACCTCTCCCTAGAATACATCCAATCTGATCTGAAGGCACAAGCAGCCTAGCAGTCACTTGCAGCTCTCCTTCAGAGCTTTCTTCACTTCGCACATCCTCAGCAACTACTCTATCATGGATCTTTAACAACGCATCCTGAGCAGGACACAGAATTTTCTCCCTATCTCCAAAAGCATTGGTCTCATCGCTAGGGCTATAGATAGTAATCACGCGTTCATCACATCCAGCAACTGCCTCCCCTATTCTTATTTTCGATCTAGTATCCATTCTTAATTGCTTGACAATCTCACCTCCTCTACCAATGACACTCCCAATCTTTTTCACTGGACAAAGGTATCTGAACACAGTATCATCATGATGAATTACAAGTGAGTCTCTATCATCACCACGATACCTCCTCTTGCTTCCACCATTGTCATCGTAGTCAGACCGAGAACGGGATCTCTTCCGATAACCATCTCTATGATCAGATGTCATTGTAACAAAGAAATCAATATGTACCTACAAAACAACATAGAATTTAACAATCAGAACTCCAATTAAACATCAACTAACCAAGCCAAGGATGCGACAGTCCACCAGAATTCATAAACAAAAAGCTTGTAAGCACATACTCCATCAATTTCATAAGGAAAACGAAATTGAATAGAAGGTTTCAGAACTATAACCTATCAAACGAAAAAGCTACGCAAGTATCGATTAACCAAAACGAGAATGAGCAAACACAAAAAATCATCAAACGGAGACTACGAACTCAAAATAGGAACGAGTAGAGATTCAATTCTAATTCCGACTCCAATCGCAAACACTTTTGGTACGAACCTGAGATTCCTCCGACGAGATCGATTCTGAGGATTTGGGGTTATGGAATATTTTCTAGGGTTTACGTGGACTTAATCTGTTGCTTTATTGTTTTCAAGTCTCGACTCCAATATATGATTCGCGCGTGTTTTTCAATTTTTACAAATAAGCCCCAAATCTTGTATCTATTCTCATTCTCCACCCCTTGTTATATAATTCTTTGTTAGGCCCAACTTTTTTATCTTCTCTACTTTGAGAAAGCCCAATAATAAGCCCAACTATATCAAAATTTAAATACTTTTAAAAGCATTATATTATATTATTTATAATTATTTACCGCTTACTTTTTGGATTTTCTCTAATTTAATATATCAAAAATTTTAAATTGGACGAAAAAATATATATTAAAATTTTAATATTTTAAATAATATTTTATTATAATTATTAACTATTTTGTTTAGCATGGACCACCAACCCTTGCATTTAGACATAATTTTTATAAATTAATAAACTTGAAGAAACTAAATTAGAATTACAAATTGTTTATTTGTTACAAAGTATGATAACTTTTTGTGTATTTATAATTATAAAAAAAATTAAGGTGGAGATTGAGGAGGAGGAGAAGCAACAAAACCACTCCAATTAGTGTTAGACCCAACTGGTTCATAATCCATCACTTCCATTGTCTCCCTCACTATGCTTTCCTGTTTTTTTCACAGTTAAAATTTTATTATATATTTATTATTTTTAATAACAAAAAGTATTAAAAAAAATATTGCCAAAATCTTCATTAATATTTACCCTAATAAACAAAACATATAATTATTGTGATTATATATATCATTTTATATTGGTCAAAAAAAAATATATATATCATTTTATCACCATATATCTCATTATATGTAGTTTAATTATGATTTTTGTATGTTGTTATTCATTCACATTTAACCATTTTTTTTACTTACCCGAACAAAAAAAACAAAACCCTCATTAGTTTTAATCAGACGTACCAAAAAAAACTTTTTTTTTTGGGAAATGTTGTTTACTTATTTAAAAAAATAGCAAAATATTCAAAATTGAAACTAAAAACTAAAAATATACAACTAATTATATCATGTTCGAATAGATTATACACTATATAGAATCTAGTTTTTTTACCTTTTATTTTGTAAGAAATGTAATTAACGATACATTGCTTTAAAAATGAATATTTCTTACTATGTTACTCTTAAAAAAAAATTTAACTATTGTTTACCTTGGAAGCAAAAAGCTGAACACTAGTATAAACTGCTGAACCTTGCAAGTTTCTCCCCATGGCTTAAAATTTCACAAACATAAAGTAAATAGTCATAATTTGAAAATTGTACAAAATATAGTACCGAAAACGCAATAAACGATGAATTTATTGTTATTTATTACCATTGGAGAAGAAGATAAGTAGCAAAAGAGAGAACACATGAAGTTTAGAGAAACTCATTTGTGTGTGTTGTGTTTGAAAATGGGGTTTGTTTTCGATTTTTATATAAATATATGATTTTTTTTTATTATTATTTAATTTATTTTGTTAGTTAATAACTCATTAAACTTTTAATAAAGAGAAAAGTGGAACCTTTAATTTCAAGGTTGTTCCTGGAAACTACTTTCAGTTTCAGATCCAATGAAAAAATATATTATTAATTAATTTATATTAATTTTCATTAATTAAATTTAATTATGGTTTAAATTTAAAATTGTTAGTTTTATCAAACTCGCACGTGTGGTAAC
>KE151199.1:989707-1007668 GCA_000411095.1 Aethionema arabicum
TAATTTCTACAAGTATTTTTTTAGTAAAAATATGAATAATATCTATGTGAAATCTGCCAGATTTTATTGATTATTCAAACTTTAATTAAGTTGGCAAGTAGGCACTTTGGACTTTGACTTTTGAATTATAATAATTTAAATATATTATTATCTTTTTAAAACATATAAAAATATTACGATTTATCTTATGAATCAGTAGAAATATATCAACTCTATATATTAAAAAATATTTATCGATTTAAGTGTTTAGTTTTTTTAATTAGGGAACAAGATTTGACTTAGTTTGACAATAATGTGACCATTATATATAAATGGCCGTCCATATAACACATAACAAGACAAACGATTCACTAGAAAAAAAGTATTTTTAAAATCTAAGATATTAAATAATGAGCAAGCATGTGATTATGTGATTGTTTTCTTAAAATAAAATAAAAAATCAGTGCCTTGCCAAATTTTATAATCTAATGAAAAAAATAAATAATAGTAATATTTTGGTTTAAAACTAATTGGGCTCTTGAAGTTAACTTGGGCTTAACTTTGGGTCTTGGGCTTTATATTGTTTTTCTAGTGGCTTTCTCGTAAATACTATATCTATATATATATCAGTAAGCTGCCAATAAATAATAATTATAATTATAATTATAATATAATTATAATTATATGTAAGAATTATTATTATCTGTGACCAAAAAAATTATTATATGATTTATTATACGTTTATGAATAATTAAATGTTTTTTTAATTAATTATAATATTTTATTAAAATACTGAATGTGAAGATATATAATCGAAAAAGAAAATTATTTCTATAATAGATATTTTTGTAGCTCAATATAATAAATATTTTTTAGCTCAATATAATGGGTATTTTATGATTGGATATGTAAAAAAATGTATTGTACGAAAACTACAAAATATTAAAAAATAATAAATTTCTAAATTGTTTTTTCCTCCATTATAAATTTCATTTAAAAAAAAAATTTTGATATTTTTTCATTATTTAAATAAATAATTTAAGCACGAATAATTGATTTTTCTTCTCTCAAGTCTTAACGTGTGTGACCCTTCCTCTCTTCTCCTTCTTACACGACACGATCTTCAATTTTCAATTGTGGACTCTAAAGAGCGAAATTTTGAACGACAAATAACAATTCAACTCTCCATTTATATAATTCGTAACTGAATTCATCAAAATCCGATTCGATTTTCCCTCTTGAATCGACTCTTTTTTTCTGGGTTTTCATAAAGTTGGAGCCTTTCGATTCCTTCACAAAACTCTGATTTCAATTTCAGGCTCTTCAGTGTTCTAATTTTGAATTGGGGGTTTAGGGTTTGCTGGGTTTTTTCAATTGATTTCGATTAGATTGCGCTTAATTTTAATCTAATCAAAATCTTTACCAGGAATTGGATCGATTTGATTTCAGGGTTTGATCTGGAAATCAAATTTGGTTGATTTGATTTCAGATTCTAGATCTCTGTTCTGGGATTTTAAAATTGATTCAATTTTAGGGATTTGAGATTTTTTCTGAGATGGTTTATCTCCAGAGCTCAATTTCACTAATGGCTAATTCAGATTCAAAGCCAAAGATAAACAAAAAATGTTACACAAATTACTTAATTTGTGAAAAATCTCAATCAGCTGCAATCGATGTTATGATTTTACTAGCTGTAATCACATCTTGTAGCTTCTTAATCTTCCCTTATGTTAAATTCATATCTCTCAAATCTCTACAACTTTTTATAAACCTCAAAACAGAGTTTATATTGAACTCAATCATGTATAGTTTAATAGCTTTGTGTTTCTTATGCATTGCTTTATCTGTTTGGTTAATTTTAAGAAATTGTAATAAATGTGGTAAGCCTAATTGTAAAGGGCTTAAGAAATCTGCTATTGAGTTTGATATTCAATTAGAGACTGAGGATTGTGTTAAGAGCTTGAAGAACATTAATGGTGGAAATAAGAAGGGGCTTTTTGAATTGCCTTGTGGTCATCAGTATCGTGGATTGGAAACTGAGCTTAAGAAGATTGCTCCTGTTAATGGAAGAGCTGTGTTGGTTTTTAGAGCTAAATGTGGTTGTTGTATTGGAAGATTTGAGGTTCTTGGACCTAAGAAGATGCAACAGAGGAAGATCAAGAAATGAAAGAACCTTCAATCTTTAGTGATTATACATAGGTTTTGTTGATTTCAAACTCTGTTGTATGTTTTGATTTCTGCAATTCTTGTGTTTTTAGTAGATTTGGTTGAGGAATTTGATCATAAATGTTGAATTTTATAGAAAAAAGGTCAATTTAGATACATATATTCACGGTTATGGACTTTCTTCATAATCTGTGTATATGCCGATTAGCTGTTCGACGAAATGTCTCAAAGAATTTGAGATTTTACTTGAGAGCTATATCTAACAGAATCAAGTAACTTTCATCTTAAATTCACCAAGAATTTAGTAAATGTGATGAGGAAAGCAAATCCAGATGATGAAAAAACGAAGATTTCTACTCAAATCAAACAAAAATCTGAAAAAATGTTGACAAGATGGGGCCAAATGTATGGTGCTTATATGAAAAGTAAATCAACGGCTGAGATTTGATCTATTTTTACACACAATCTCTAGATCATTCAAGAAAACATAGATAAAGTTCGAGAGAAGATAAAAGAAAAGCTAGAAACATCCTTTTACTGTCTAATCTTCACTCTTTTTTATTTATATAACAATCTCAAACATACCCATTAACTAAAACAATCAAAAGATCAAGTTTTTAAGCATAACAATGGCAGCATCATCATCAGCTTTGTCTCTTCCTCTTGTTAACTCTCAAGAGATTCCAAAACACAATCATAAACAAAACCCATTTCTCAAAACTCAAACTTTAAACCAAAAACTCACCAAAAGAACCCTATTCACTACCTTAGGACTTACGTCATCTCTTGTTACTTCACTTACACTTATACCCTCTGCAAAATCAGAACCAGAAGCTCCAATAGAAGCTACATCAAGTAAAATGTCATATTCAAGATTCTATAAACATTTAGAAGAAGGTGAAGTAAAGAAAGTAGATTTGTTTGAGAATGGGACATTAGCTATTGCAGAGATCTTGAATCCAACATTAGGTAAAATCCAGAGAGTTAGGGTTAATCTTCCCGGTTTACCGGTTAATTTGATAAGAAAGATGAAGGAGAAAAACGTCGATTTCGCAGCACATCCCATGGAATTGAACTTGGGAGATTCTTTAATTGATTTCTTGGGGAATTTAGGGTTTCCTTTGATCTTACTTGGCTCTCTCCTCTTATCTTCTTCCTCAAGTAACACAATTGGTAGACCTAATCTTCCTTTTGGTCTTGGAAGGTAACAAAAACTCAATCTTGAATTTCGTAAAACAATTTATAATTAGGATTATAGTATTTTAAACTTCAACTATTTTTGTTTGGTGAAAAATCCTTCAAACTAATAAAATGATTTTTGAAACTTTGAACTTTGATAACTGAATTTTTTTAAATCCTGCATTTTGACAACCACGATTTTTAAACTAAAATTTCAAGTTTAAATTGAAATTATAGTGTACCTAATTCTTTTTGGATTATATATATTTTTGAAAATTTTGCAAAAATACATTTTTATGGAACATTTGCAAATGTACACAAATTCATTATTGTATACCAAAAATATCTTTATTTCTATCTTTTGTATAATTTTGCAAATACACCATGGAAAAATTGTATTTTTTACAAATCCTCTATATTTATTAGGTTAAATTTTGAGATTAATGTTTAATTTTGTGTTTAAATTTAGTTTTGATGTAAAAAATTCAGATTGGTTTAAAAAATTCGGTTATCAAAATTCAGAATTTTAAAAACTATTTTGATAACCGAGATTTTTTCACCAAGCATAAAAAAAATTCAGGGTTTAAAATACTATATTCTCTATATAAATGTTACCGAACATATATTTTTTTTATCTTTGTTTTAGGAGCAAAGCAAAGTTTGAAATCGAACCAAACACAGGAATAACATTTTCAGACATAGCAGGAATCGACGAAGCAAAACAAGATTTCTTCGAAATCGTCGAATTTCTCCAAAAACCTGAAAAATTCACATCTTTAGGAGCTAAAATCCCCAAAGGTATTTTGTTAACCGGACCACCAGGAACCGGTAAAACACTATTAGCCAAAGCAATAGCCGGAGAAGCTAATGTACCGTTTTTGTCATTATCCGGTTCAGATTTTGTAGAAATGTTTGTAGGTATAGGAGCTTCTAGGGTTAGAGACTTGTTTAACAAGGCAAAGAGTAATTCACCTTGTTTAATACTTATTGATGAAATTGATAGTGTTGGTAGAGTTAGAGGAACCGGTTTAGGAGGTGGAAATGATGAACGTGAACAAACTTTAAACCAATTGTTAACCGAATTAGATGGGTTTAATGGTAATAATAGTGGTGTGATTGTAATTGGTGCTACGAACCGGTTTGAGATTCTTGATTCTGCTTTGCTTCGACCGGGAAGATTTGATAGACAGGTATATGTGTCGGTTTAATCAAACCGAAATAGGAATTTTAGTGGGAAAATGGTGAAATAGATTCTAATTTTGTCAATCTAGCGTAAAAATTCCTCAATTTTGAAAATTAGTTTTCAAAGTCTGAATCTTAGATAACTAGAGTTTTTAATCCTAGGGATTTTTTAAAATTAAAATTAAACTATAACATAAAATTAAATCATAGTTTCAAAATTTAAGAAAAAAAAAAGATATAATCCGAATTTGGATTAATTATACTATAATTACGAATTTAAATTTGAGATTTTGGTTTAAGAAACAAGTATGTGGGTTTAATTAAATCGAAATGCAAATTTTATAGGAAAATAGTAAAATAAACTTTAAATTTTGCCGATTTGATGTAAAAAAATTCCAACTTTGAAGTTTTTTTAGAGTCTAAATTTTGATAATCATAGGTTTTAACCCTACATAAAACTTTTTCAATTAAAAATGAATTTTGAACACAAAATTAAATTATAATTTTCAAAAAAAATCTAAATTTAAATTAAAAACAGTATAATTTCAAATTTAACTTCAAGATTTGGTTTGAAAAAATCCCATTATCAAAATTTAGGGTGTAAAACCTATTTTGAAATTGGGGAACTTTTACACTAAATCGACAAAGTTGAGGGTGTATTGTATCATTCCAATTTTAATTGAATTGTACCGGTTTGATGTAATTAAACCCGGTTTTCTGCAGGTTTCGATTAATTTACCGGATATAAAAGGAAGAGAAGAGATATTAAAAGTTCATAGCAAAAACAAGAAACTTGACAAAGAAGTTTCTTTAAATATAATCGCTATGAGAACTTCTGGTTTTAGCGGAGCTGATCTCGCAAATCTCATGAACGAAGCCGCAATTCTCGCCGGAAGAAGAGGAAAAGACCAAATTACCCTTGAAGAAATCGATGACTCTATTGATCGGATTGTCGCCGGAATGGAAGGTACGAAAATAAAAGACGGCAAAAGTAAAGTGATTGTAGCGTATCATGAAATCGGACACGCGGTTTGCAGGTAAAATTTCCCGGTTTAATTTAATTTCCCGGTTTGGTTGGTTTAAATTGAAATTGACCGGTTTTTGTTATGGTTTAGTACATTGACTATTGGTCATGACCCGGTTCAGAAGGTTACATTGGTACCTCGTGGTCAATCACGTGGTCTCACGTGGTTTTTACCGGGAGAAGATCAAACATTGGTGTCTAAACAACAATTGTTGGCTAGAATCGTTGGAGGACTTGGTGGTCGAGCTGCTGAAGAAGTGGTTTTTGGTGAACCGGAGATAACCACCGGTTCGGCAAATGATCTTCAGCAAATTACTCAAATTGCAAGACAAGTAAGTACAATTTCATCAATTAAACCGGAAATAACCGGTGGAATATAGCATCATTGTTAGGGCTATGCATTCGGTTGTTCGGTTTTTTTTTGGTAATTTTGGTTTTTCTGTTCCGCTTTCGTTTCTAGTTCGGATACTGATAAGAGATAAAAATAATATATGGAAAACCGAATAATTACTCAAAAAATTTAAAAAATACCCATAAAACCGAAAAAATATCCGAAAAAAAATTATTGTTAGTTTCGGTATCCAATGGATTTTGGTTCGAGTTTAGTTACTACATGAAATCAATGGATCTCGAAGTTAAGATCTAGTTGGTATTTTTTTATCGGAACCGGAACTGAAACAACCCCATTTTTTTGTTTGGGTTGTTTGGTTTCGATTTTTATGCCCAACCCTAATTTTTGTCTTAAACCCAATAAACCGGTAGATTATAGTACAGTACTCAGCATTATCCTAACCGGAAATAACCGATAGTATTTTTCTGATTTTGGTTTGGTTTAGATGGTGACAATATTTGGTATGTCAGAGATTGGGCCATGGGCTTTAATCGATCCAGCGGTTAAGCAAAACGACGTCGTTTTACGGTTACTCACGAAGAACTCAATGTCGGAGAAATTAGCAGAGAAAATCGATTTTTGCGTGAAGAAAATCATCGATAATGCTTACGAGATCGCGAAGAATCATGTGAGGAGTAATAGAGAAGCTATTGACAAACTTGTCGATATCTTATTGGAGAAAGAAAGCTTAACCGGAGACGAATTTCGATCAATTTTATCTGAATTTACCGATAAACCATTGAATACCGGTGATAAAAATCGAATCAAATCATTAATTACAAACTAAACCGGAAATTCCGGTTTAAACCAATTTCGAATTCAATTATCCGGTGAATTGTAACAACATCCCTTTAAACCGGAAATAGCCGATGGAATGTTTCGAATTTTTGTTTGGTTTAGATTGTGATAAGTTTGGTAAGTCAGAGATTGGTCCTTGGCTACAAAACCACAACGACGTCGTTTAAGAAAAACCATTTAATAATTAATACAATATAAATCGAATCAAACCCTTAATTAGGAGTAAATTGCGAAAAAAACACTCATCTTTGAAAAAATGGAAATCAAATCCTAATCTTTTTAATTACGCATTTAAAACCAACGTTTTAAAAAATGGACAAAGAATATCCCAACCTTTTAAATATACAAGCACTCAGATTATTTCCTCAAGAAATACTTCCAAACTTTTATATGTGCAAAAAACCCATTTTAAAAAAAATTATTTTAAATACTACAAATTTGTTCCAAAATTTATTTAAAATTGAACATATTTTGACTAAAAAGTATATTTTTTCATTTTTGTTATTTAAAATACATAAATTATAATCTCATATAATTTTTGAATTCATACATATATTAGCATTAATTAATGTATAAAAAAAAACACAACTAAACTTCTAAATTTATAAAACAATCTCATAAAATTAAAATCTAATACAAACTAAACCGGAAATTCTGGTTTAAACTAATTTTGAATTCAAATGTGTAACACTATACTTCCCATTACAAAAAAAATATTCTAATTAAACCTGATTTGATAACAAATAACATATTCAACAATCTAAAACCGACTCAAAATATCCTTAACCGCTTGGTAAGTTCCGGTTATCATAACAACAATACCGGTTAACACAATACCGATTAAAACCAATGTTTCAAATCCAAATCTTCGATATTTCCCAGAGATTTTAAGATAACACAAGCAAGGCAATATAACCGAAGCAGTTACACTCAAGAATGCTCCGACCAAACTCATTAGATCGCCGAAAAACGGTACAAGTAATGCGAAAATCACATTTGAAATAACCAAGATTGTACCAAGAATTAAACCGGTTGATTTCTTGTTTGATAGAACCGGAGATAACCGGATTCTGATTGAATCAATGATTGGTTTAACCATTAGAGCAAATTTAGCAATTGGATTAACTAATGTTGTCCATATTGCTACTTTTGAACTTAACTTATCGACAGGGAGATTTAATGTGATTTGTGATTCAACGTTTGGACCGTACATTAAATAACCTAAGATTGCAACTGATGCATATATGAATGTGCATATTGTAAAACAAATAATCATAACCTGCAAAATTAAAAACGATATATCAGTTACTTTGAATCTTTCTTTTACGAAAAAAAAGTATTAAAATGTTTTTTTTTGTTATTATTGAATATAAAGTTTAATGATTTTAACATTTTGTTGCAACTTACAAGCTAATGTAAATAAAGAAAATATCATAATTCAAAAATCTCTACTATATGGTAAATTCAGAAAATATAAAAACTATCAACCGATCGGTATATATATATATATATACTAATTTCCAATATATATCAATAATATAGTTTCTTATATAATATATATTTTCTAAGAGTATTCTAAAATAACTATTTTTTAAATTTATCTGATGATTTATAGAATAAAAAAAAGAGTATTTGCAAAAAATACATTTTTTCATTGGTGTATTTACAAAAATACACAAATCCTATAAACAAATGTATTTTTAGCATGCACTAATGAATTTATGTATTTTTGCAAATCTTGCATCAAAAGTGTATTCTTGCAAATCCCCAAAATAAATATTTCATTTTTTTGTATAAATTCAACAAAATGAACAAACAAAACATATTTTTTTCGAAAAAATCATTTCAACTTGTTTATTCTCTTTACAAAAATCATGTACTTATACAAAAGTTCAACAAATTTTTGTATAAAATTTTGCAAATAGAATTTATACAAATCAATCATAATCTAAAAAAAAACCTATAATAACAAAAAAAAATTAATCTAAAAAAAAATCTATAAAAAAAACTTGAAAAATCTATAAATAAAACTTTAAAAAATCTTTTAAAAATATTAAAAAATCTTTAAAAAACTAAAAAAAAATCTACAAAAATACGTACATATATACATATATATGCAATAGAAACATAGGGTTTTAGAGAGTATAAGAAATTGACTTACATTTGAGAATTGTCGTTTATTCTTCATCGAAGTATACAAAGTAGGAAAAACCGGATGCGCACAATAGCAAAACATATACAAACTCACAGAAGTCATAACTCCACTAAACCGGAACATTTCACCAGCCGGTTTACTCTTCCCAAACCCAACTCCATCAAAAGCTCCAATCCAAAAAACCGAACCAAGAATCAAACCCGAAGCAAAAACACCACTTGCAGAAACATACGAAAGAATCTTCATATCATCACACCAAACCGTAGGAAGAACAACAAAAGCCACAATAACAATAAACACTTGTCTCCCTTCAAGATTCAAGAATTCAAATTCAAGATTTGGAAAGAGTTTATTTAAATTATCTCCTTGTAAAATCAAGAAAGAAGTTGCTACTAAGTAAAGTTCAAGATTGATGAAGATAGAGACAATGATACGACCAATGTTACCAAAAGCTTTGTGACCAATGTCAGGGTATGAAATGAGAAGTGGGTCCATTTCTAAACATTTTTTAATGAGAATTGCGCAATAAAAAGATGTGATTGCGATAATAAAGAGGAGAAGTAAACTTAGCCATCCTCCAGAAGCTAATGCATATGGAACTGATAATATACCAACACCTGGAAAAAAAAATTTAAAAAATTTGATATAATAAATTGCGTATAATATGTATATATTCAAAGGATAAATATAAAAAAAAACATTGTTTCGAAAGATTATTTTTGTACAAATACACTTTTTGTATATTTTTTTAAAGTACACTTTTTTATGGAATTGTTTTTTTTTTGTATATTTTTTAAGATGACCTCTCTAAAATTTTAAAACTAGACTTTTTATGGAATTAATGTTTAGTTGATAAAGTGTTTGGCCAAAACATGTATGAATTATAGAAATTTGTTTGGTTTATTAAAAACAAAGACAATGGCATATGATTGATAAAGACATAAACTATATATTAATTACCCAATTAGATATAATATACATAAAATTAAATAGAAATTAGTTTTAGTTCTATAAACCTATAATTTTGAAAACTAGAAGAATAAAAAAAACTTAAGACAAAACAGAGAAGTTTAACATATATAGATAAATATAAAATCAAAATTGTTAAGTTAAGAAAATATGAAGTAAATTAAGAAAAAAAATTATTTAGATATATTATTTTTTTGGTAATTAATTTTTAGTTAATAAAATGTTTGGCCAAAACATTTTTGAATTATAGAAATTTGTTTGGTTTATTAAAAACAAAGACAATGTCATATGCTTGATAAAGACATAGGCTAAATTAATGTGTCCAATTAGTTATAAAGTAAAACAAAATTCAATAGAATAATTTAATTAGTTTGAAATCTATAAACCTATAATTTTGTAACTTAGAATTTTACACATATATTAAATATAGCTAAATATAAAATCAAATTGTTAAGAAAATATGAAATATATAAACTTAATGAAATAATGTTTACATAGACTTGTATAGTATAATAGATTATGACTTATAATAAATTTCGTATAAACTTAGATCTAATGTAATAAAAAAAATTTGTTATAATTTGATATAATTAAATATCGTATAAAACTCGAAAAAAAATAATCAAATAATCATTATACAAAAAAAGCTAGAATTATGCATACATATTTGTATATAATCAAAATTAGGTTATGATTGGTTACGATTTATAATAAATCTCATATAAATATACAAAAATCAAATATGTGGATAAGCTTAGAGTTCCTTGAGCTATGGAGCTTAAAGAGATAAGAAAAAAAAATCGAAATTGTGAAACAAATCTATATAAACATAGAAAAATTAAATAAAAATAAGAAAATTACCTGATAAAGCGTTAATGCCATGGAAACAAGTTTTGGAGAAAGAAGTTTTATTCTGTGAATAAATAAGATCCGATTTTGATTCTTCTTCATCAATTTCTTTAACTATCAATGGCTCTTTCTGCGTAATAAACTCTTCTTTTTCAGACATAATCTTCCACTTTCGCTCTTCAATGTCGGAAAAACCAAAGAGAAATAAAAAATAGAGAGAGAGAGATGAAATTTTTTTATTTTATGAATTTATTAAATCTCAAACGACTATATATATATATATACACATACACTATATGTATAGATATAGAATTATTTTATTGATAAAAAAAGATAGAATTAATTAGTATACAATTATATATGTTTTTAATTGTAATATTATATTACACGAGATTTGTGTGCCAAGGTTGGGAGTTGATATTGCCATCAGCTTGATGGNAGTTTAATTGGCTATTTGTTGGTTCTAATTCTAATTAATTAGTATTGACCAAAATGTTAAATTATATGACTGAATTTTTGAAAAGTTAAAGGTGTTCCTAAAGTTTATAGTATATGAATAGGATAATGTAAAGTAATTAAAAGGCAAATGTAATATTTACTTGAACAATTAAAATATATAAATATTATCTTTGTGATGCTTTTTAGTGTTTATAAAATATTGAGATAATATATATAGTTGGACGAAAAGAAGAGAAAAAATTATTTATTTTCACTAAACCAAAATTGTAGTGAATACTCATATACTAATAACAATTATCTTAATTTATTTATCATGATCATAGTTTTAAATTTATTTTATTCACTTTAGAGCAATTTTATTTTATTTTGGGAATTCTAAAGTTACGTGTATAATTATATTTTCCCCACTTGATAATACGACACACCTAATAATGATTGTATTTTGTTTTCGTATTTTTCTATAAATTATTTTACTTTATCTATTTTAATATTCCTCAAAATAAATAAATATATGTACGTATTTTTTTTATTGTGGCTATAGTATTTCCATTATAAGATAAAAGATAAGATTATAATATGTTCAACCAAAAGAAAAAAAAATACAATCTTATAAATATTAGAAAGTATACAAAAAGAAAGATTTGATTTTTTGGGGGAATAAAAGTAATTATAAGATTATAATTTTTTTTTAACAAAAAAAGTCGTATAATCTTCAACATGATTAATGATATAAAATTACAAGTATGAGTATATGACGAAATATCAAACGATTAATTATCGATTACTCAAAGAAAACCATTAAACCGTGAGAAAACGTGTTGACTCAACAAAACAAATTTCATTATACTTTATATGTTTCAGATCAAAATTATATAATTACTTATTTAATTAACTGCTCAGCACGATATAATTTTTTTTAAACCGAGGAATTTAAAATAATACATACTATTAATTAGTGTGAGCCGACGTTTGTTAAAAATAAATAAGTTATATATGAGTTTAAAAAAAATTATATACTTGTTTTTAAAAATATATAGATTTTGATAAATATCGAGCTACAAATAATGGGAGTATACACAACATCTATATATATATGTATATATGTGATATACGACAGGTTTTAATTGTGGTTTTATTATAGTTTAGTTTAATATTTATTGTAACGTGGGGGTAATGATTTAACTGATAGCTGCATTTAGTTTCTATTTGCGGTGGGATTCATATAAATGCACCGATTGCGAATGTTACTGTATTTAATTAATGATATACGTCACAGTCGCAAACGCAGATGCGGAGAAAAAACGCAATTTTTTTTATTTCTACTTAAATCATGAATGGGATTTTATATTTTATCAGTTTTAAATGTGACGAATTAGTGTACACTACGTTAAATTTTACTTCACGTAAAATTCACTTTGTGCAATTTTGTTTTGTTTTTGTCAGCTTCGATTTCATCGATCTCGCAGCTAATAAGTAGATCTTGTTTAACGTTGTAAACATTAATTCGTCACATTTAAAAAAAAAGTTTTATTTGATTATATTTTATAAATTAAAGATTAAATTAATTTTGTAATAAATGAGATATAAATTTATCATTTGATGATAATTANATGTTTCAGATCAAAATTATATAATTACTTATTTAATTAACTGCTCAGCACGATATAATTTTTTTTAAACCGAGGAATTTAAAATAATACATACTATTAATTAGTGTGAGCCGACGTTTGTTAAAAATAAATAAGTTATATATGAGTTTAAAAAAAATTATATACTTGTTTTTAAAAATATATAGATTTTGATAAATATCGAGCTACAAATAATGGGAGTATACACAACATCTATATATATATGTATATATGTGATATACGACAGGTTTTAATTGTGGTTTTATTATAGTTTAGTTTAATATTTATTGTAACGTGGGGGTAATGATTTAACTGATAGCTGCATTTAGTTTCTATTTGCGGTGGGATTCATATAAATGCACCGATTGCGAATGTTACTGTATTTAATTAATGATATACGTCACAGTCGCAAACGCAGATGCGGAGAAAAAACGCAATTTTTTTTATTTCTACTTAAATCATGAATGGGATTTTATATTTTATCAGTTTTAAATGTGACGAATTAGTGTACACTACGTTAAATTTTACTTCACGTAAAATTCACTTTGTGCAATTTTGTTTTGTTTTTGTCAGCTTCGATTTCATCGATCTCGCAGCTAATAAGTAGATCTTGTTTAACGTTGTAAACATTAATTCGTCACATTTAAAAAAAAAGTTTTATTTGATTATATTTTATAAATTAAAGATTAAATTAATTTTGTAATAAATGAGATATAAATTTATCATTTGATGATAATTAAATAGTCATTTTTTTTATTGATATAATTTTCTTAAATCATAATTTGTATATCCTCTTTTTGCTTATAATTATGGAATGATAAAATTTTTGGCGGTTCATTGTAATAAAAGTGTTCGATTAAAAAGTTATTAAATAAATGTGCATTTTAAAAAAAATGACTCGTATGACTTATGAAAGGTACTTAAGTGAAATCGATATTCCTCTTATATTAATTTTTTAAATCTTCATTACTACAGTTTAACGAAACTTAATGTTATATTAATCAACTCTCTAACTATAAATACAGTTTCACAAGTTGATGTCATCAAACCAATCTTTACAATATATTGTATTTTTTGTTTATTCAATTTAGAAAAAAATAGTATAATTATTGCTTCATTTTCTAAAAGAAATAGCTATAAACTATATATATAAAAATAATTATTTTGTATAATCTGGCCAAATGATTTTACAATTTACAATCATGATATTGTAGAAGAAAAAACAAAAAGTATAAAACGCATAAAAGAAAATCCAAAAAACCTCATCTTGAATTTTGTTTTTTTTTGTTGAGAATTCGGAATTTACGTATTTACAATGTTTTTCATGTGATATGCCTAAATAATTAGTGATTGTTTTTTTGTCTTTTTATAAACTATTAATTTTGTCTTATCGATATTGATGGTTTAAATTTAAAACAAAATATAAACATTTCTGTGCTTTAAAGTTTAAACAGTTAAATGTGATTTTTATTTTAACAGCAAAAATCATGTATTTTCTTTTTGCAATTTAATGAGAAAATCTATATAAGAGTAATTAAATCCGTTGTTTCAAAAATCATATATCTTAAACTTTAAAGTTTAAACCCTAAAATTTAATTAAACTTTAAACATAAAAATTAAATTATAGAGAACTAATTCACGACGATTTAAATGAAACCTTAAACTAATGAGAGACGTCTTAAACTAAGAAACAAATTTCATTGTGTCCTTTTATAATAATTCACAAATCATAGAGAATTTGAGACAAATTATACGAACAACATGTCATATTTTGCTGACTCATCAATTAAAGCAACATTTTTTGGAAATAAAATTTTAATTTTAAAAAAAAATTATTGATAAAAACAGATTTTACTTCGCAACTAATTTGGTTAATAACTTAGCACTAAATCATTTTTGGAAAAAATTACGCGTTGGACGCTTTATAACTTATTATATTTATTTATTACAATTTTAAATTAATATTAATTCATTANAATTAATATTAATTCATTATTATCTCTTTTTTTAAGTTTATTACAATTCAAACTATATGAAACTTTAGTTGTTTATTTTATTTCTTATTAAAAATTAAATACTTAGAGAAAATAAAAATTGGCCTTTTAGGCCCATTTCTGATCCAAGTATCACGTTGTCTCCAGAGTTCACAAATTATAGCCCCTTTTTATTATTATTTTCTTAACAATTTATTTGTTAATAATATTGAGTTTAATATTCCTGTTTTTTTTTATATTTGTCCGTTTATATTATAGTTTTTCATTTGATCAGCAAATTATATAAAAATAAGAGGAACACATAAAAATATTCATTAAATATAATTATAATTAATAATAAGTCCACTCTCTTTTTTCAAGGATTTGAAACAAAATCCAAAATGGAGTGACATAGCATTACAACATTAAATAAATAAAAATAGATTTTCAAAAACAACCGAAATAAAATTTGCTTTTATATATATATTATATTTCCCTTTTATTAATAATAAAGAGGGTTTTATATTTTCAAGGGCATTTTGGTCCACCCTGTTGAGTTTTCCAGTTGTTGTAGCAAGAGCAAACTTGTTTATTCCCATAATACCCTGGAGGCACACATAAGCACTTCCTACAGCATTTGTTGCAGAATAAAATGCAAGCGTTGTGGTATTGTGTTTGGCCACATCTCCTATCACACGCCTTGGGGCATTCTGGTCATTTCAATCCACAATAAAAAAACATAAAATAATTAATTAATTAATTGCGTAATAAAATCTTATTTACTGGAATGTGGGTCCCAAGGTACTGTCTATTTACTTTTGACTCTTTGACCAAATTATTCAGGGGTAAATCCGTCCGTATCTATAATATATTTAGGGCTGTACTCAACAGATCTGTATTTTCTTAGTTTGTTCATTTAATATTTTTTTTTTCTTAAAAAATAATCCCGGTTTAAAATTTCTAATTTGGTATAGCAAGTTTATAATTATTGTGTTTATGTCAACTATTTATGGTATTAAATAATTTTTAAGAGTTTAGAGAAAATATTAAAGGAAAACACTTACGGTTGAGTTTCAAGCTTCCTGGCCCATAACGTTTCTGAAAATTAACAATAAATAAAAATAAATAAATAAGTACTAAATATGATAAATTTATTTTTAAAAAAAACAAAAAAAAAATAAAGTTTTATTGGTCAATTTTAGTAATAAAACTTACCGGGTTCCACTTTCCCTTTTTAGGTTTATCATCATAACCAGTGGCCATAACCTTCAAAATTAAATTAATACAAAAGAAAATTAATAAAAAAATAAATAAAAAATGCATAAATATTTACAAATTAAAACCAAAAATGCAATTTTATATCTTACATTATCCACATTTAGCTCACAATATGTTATGATCAAAATATTTTTAAGAAATTAATTTTATAAAAAAAAACACTCTTCACCATACAAAAATCCACATTTATCTCATAGATTCCAAACAAATACAAAATAAAATATTAATATATTTAAAAAATAAAAGTCAAAATTAAAGATATATATTACCATGGTTTGAAGCATGGAGAGGACAATGAGAGCTAAGAGAAAGAGAGCTCCATAAGACTTAGCCATATCTCTATTGAGGATAATGTTATCCAAGGAACCAAACACTCCTCTAACCTCAAAAACTAGTTTTATCTTTTGTTTTTTTTTATCTTATTGAGGTTTTAGAAAGAAGAGTATTGGTTGAGGACCCTATGATGTTGCACATAAGATATTTATACACACATTTCCCTATCAGTTATCTCCTGTGATAACACATATCTTTGTTACAATACTCCTCCTTTTAACTTCCGCCACGTGTACTGTTAGTGTTTGGATGGTTTTGCACATAGATTGAGAAGACTTGTCTATATTATATAGTACTACATTATTATAGTTTTCTTATTTTTTTAGATATACATTATAGTTTAGTTTAAGGTTTTAAAATTCCATTTTATGTTAAAGTTTTGGAATTTAATGTTTGGATTTTTTTTTTGCGCATTTTTACGTAAAACTATGTATTTTTGTGTTGTTACTAATTATTAGATGTAATTACAAGTATAATCTATGGATTATATTAATGTAATAGTCATTCTAAACATTTTATTAATATATGTGGACTATGTTATTTAATTATATTGTAAAAGTATGTATGTTAATTTAATATAAAAAAATATATACTTAACTAATGCGAGTTGCACATCTATTTAAATTTAAACTAATTTTACATAAAAGGAGCATTAAATTGGTGGGTTGTATAAAAAGTTGTAAAGTTAATAAAAAGTAATAATAGTATATAGTTAAAAAGAAAGATTATAACAAAGTTATTTAATTTGATTTTGAGATATAAAAGAGGACGGTGCATTGAAGAATGAAAAGGGGAGTTAGATCTGAGACCAACGGTCCCAACTGTAAATTATAATCACATTCTTCACTTATATTTAATTTTTTATTATTTATATATAAATGTTGAAAATTTAGTCAAGATTATTGATTCTCATACTTATTATTAGCGTTATGGTCTATTTTTTAAGACAAAATCGGATCTAGATCGGTCGCTATAATTTTCAGATTGATTGATTTATAAATCTATAGAGTGAGGTCAATAATAATATATTTATTTTATTGATAGTAACATAATGTAAAACTATTTATTATATATTATATTAGAGATTAGAAATTACGTACATGTATATGTTTTAAATGAATTAATTAAAGGTTTTAGAAATGTAAAACTGAAGCTAGTTATGTAAGACATATTCAATTGGTTAAATTAATATATTAATATACAAGATTACAATTTAATATGAAAACATGTTTATAGATATATAAGCATTAAAGTCTAGAGCGTAATAACTTTATTAAAAAATGGCACATAAATGCTTATATATATAAAAAAAAAAAATACACATCTCAACTTGAGTACAACATAAAATAAATAAATATTTTTAAAAAAAAAATAGAAAGAGAGGGCATGTGCAGTTATCGAGCTCCACATGCTCATCCAATTATTGTTTCACTCTTGCTCAGAGAAAAGGAGGGAACAGTGGGATATTTTTTTCGATCTAAATTTAAATTTATATTATCCTACTTTTTATAAATAAAATTGAATAAAATCATTTTAATTTATGTACAAGGATTAATGTTGAAAAAAATATACAAAAATTTGTATCCTTACAAATATAT
>KE151199.1:1042341-1052725 GCA_000411095.1 Aethionema arabicum
AGACTGGGCTTTTCATATAATAAGCCCATTTTAGTTTTATAATAAGGCCAAGAATATATTTTACGGCCCAATAATTATTAATATTAAAATTTCCTTAAAAGCCCAAATTATTTTCATAGGTAATTATCTTATTTTATTACTATAATTTATTATTATTAGTTTTTAGTATCATTATTAATATTTATTAATATTATTATTTATCTCTAAAGAACTAGAACATTAAAAATAAATAGATTATAACAATATAATTATATAAATAATGGTATAATTCTTTTTATTTGTAACAAATTGGTATAATTAATAACAATATAATTATATATGCAAAAAAAAAGACTAGGTCAATAAATAATAATAATAAATAAAAATAAAAATAGGAGTGGAGAGTTTAAGTATCCCAAGAAAGAGGCAGAGATAGAGAAGAAGCAGAGCACATGGGAGCAGTGGAGCTACTTGAAATATTTATTTTAATATATATAATTTTCAGATCAATTTATTTTATTTTGATATATTAAATTAAAATTTAATAACATTTATATAATTATTTTAATATATTTTCTGCAACAAAAGCATATTGCCAAAGAAGACGCTTATCAAATCTTCCCAATACAAGCATGTGAAAGAGCTTATTGTAGGACCCATCATTTTATTTTTATATAATTTAAATTTATTATATAGTAATAAGAAATAATAAAAAGTAATTAATATTATTATTATATGTTTTGATATATACTGCAAAAGACACCACATAGATATGACAATTGGGACACACTATGTGGTAGTGGGTCTCTCTATCCTTCACATCTACCTTGGATACTCATTTTAATATTATTATTTTTTTATAACCATATTTTATTTTTTGAAATTAAATTACATTTCAATCATCATTTTGCCAATCAATATCCAAATATATCAAATTCAATAAAATTCTTTAGATGAAGTTTTTTTTTCCGTATTCCAAAAAAAAAATCAATTTTGTTTTAGACTTTTAGTTAGAGTATATATAAATATATCTCATCAAAATATTTTAATATAAAATCGAAAGAATAAAATTAAATACTACTTAAATTAATTTTCCTTTAAGCGAAAATGATATGATATATACCAAACAATTTGATATAAATAATAATCAAGATAGTCAAATATTATTTTGGTTATAATTGTAATCAATATATCGATTTCATATCGAATTGAAAAAGAAAAGTTAAATATTCGATTTAGATAAACTAAAGTGATATGATATAAACCAAACAAAGGATCTAGAAGAATCATATATATATACTATTATTTTTCTTAGGATAATACCTTATATGTGTATATATATATATACATATAATAAAAAAGTAATATTTAAATATTTTACAGAATATATTTCATTTAAACAAAAATTCGTATTAAATTTAAATCGTTGACAAAAAAATTTAAATCATACTATACTGTTCCATACAAAATGTAATTTACAAAGGTTATAAAATAAATTAAGGGTATATAGAAAAATACTGTGTTCCCATCGAATGCAAATAAATAATTAATATAATTAAGACTTATAATTTTGGTCACATTTTATATATTTTAAAATTGTAAAAAAACGTAGTTAGGTCGGTGTAGAGTGTGAACGCGTTTACCTACACACATGCCTTTTTAATTTTGTACCGTGGAATGTTCTTCATCAAGCCAATGAGTGTGTTTTTTCATTTTACATTTATTATTCAATTCTCATATTTAATTGTAAATTTTATCTACGTCAGTACGTAAAAAAAATGTCATAATAAAATACTTAAGTAATTAGAAAATTTCGAAAAAACAGTTTCGTAAATACATATATATTAATCGGTGATTAATGCATACTAACGTCAACGTCAGATTATAACAGTTAGATTACACCTGAAAAAATAAAAACAAAATTATTGAATATAAAACCATAATGTACAATATGAATTTTAATTATAATATATTAATTAATTAGAGTGTACCGATCCAACACTATTTATATTCATGACAATTTCCTAATGCTACGCCTATATTCGAGGATTAATTAAGAGTAATGGGTAGGCATTATTTATTTATATATTTTTTTTTCTTAAGAAAATATATATTACAAGCTTTCTTTTTGTTATATAAGATTTAATCGAACCAAAAAATTAAGATTACTATATTTTTGTATATTCTACTATTTTAATCGCATATAGTTATCAATGTGGCCTAAAAACGAATTTTTAACTACTACAATACCACGAGTTAATTAAATTATTTCATTTTTATTTTATTTCATATTGGTATATATCTATTAAATATAGTCATCTAAAGTAGATCTAAAATATGTCAAAATAATATATAGTTTCAAGAACTTCAACATTGATTTTTTTCTCTCTTGATCTCAATTTTAGTGACTCTTTTTATTCATAAATGACAAAGTTCTTAGAAAATAAATAATATAAAAACATTTGTTGAGATCTAATCTAGTAGTAGTTATTTAGATAAATAAAAATAAAATAGAAATATATACAAATGTTGAATCTCATGTATTAGTTGGTTTTAGTTGTATATATATGTAAGCTAAGCTGTAAATCAAATAGCATAAGATTTAAACCATATATATACATAAAAATGAAGTGGAAAATTGTATGTATATGTCAAAGATGCATGTGTATATCAAATTTTAAATATTTTTCTCTAAAAAAAAACTTAAAAATATTCAAGTGTCCTACACAAATTAAATTACTTAAAAAAAACAGTATATACCCTAAAGCTTTGAATTGATATAAAAGGTGGGTCCATTACAAACCTCACATGAACTAATCTCCTCTTTCTTCTTCCTCTTCTTCAAAGTTTCAAGATCTTGTGTTCTTGATCTATAATTCATCATAAATTTTGGTGAATTTTTGTGTGTGTGTGTGTGTATATATATATACAAAATATATATATATATATGTATATGTATGAAGAGCAAACTAATAATAACAATAATAATCAAGAAGAATTGAGATTGGAAATGGCTTTTCCACAACATGGTTTCATGTTTCAACAGTTACATGAAGATAGTAATGTTCATCACTTAACTTCTCCTACTTCTCTCCCTCCTCATCTCTTCTATGGTACTATTCACTTCTCTCTCTCATACTCTCTCTCTATATATATATATATATATGTATAGATACTTACCATGTTCAAGACCGGTTATGGGGCAATATTTGCCTCAAACTTCCAAATTAAACCGACTTCTGAATCATATATTTACTTATATAATTTTTTTTTGTTATATGAAATATTTGCTCTCGTTTAAAATTTTGTCTCAGGACCGTATGATTTTTTTTAATTTGTGGTAATTAATTATGTTATGAAGTTAAGTATAAGCTTTGATACAAATTTTTACAAATATGTAAATTAATTAATACAAATTTTTTTAACACAAATTTGTAAATTAATTAATACAAATTTTTTGAACACAAATTTGTAAATTAATTAATACAATTTTTTAACACAAATTTGTAAATTATGGAGTTGTCATTAATTAATACAATTTTTTAACAAAATAAAATTATAAAGTTTTGATGTGACCATGTTATGTTACATAGGTGGAGGAGGGAATTACATGATGAACAATAGATCAATGTCCTTTACAGAACTATCAGAACAACATCATCATAATCATAATCATCATCATAATCAGCATCATGTAACATCAAAAAGCCCCAATGAGAATCAAGAACAAGTGGGATTATCATTAGATGAGGAGAATTTATCAGATGATGGGTCACAAATGATGTTAGGAGAGAAGAAAAAGAGACTAAATTTAGAACAAGTAAGAGCTTTAGAGAAGAGTTTTGAAGTTGGAAATAAACTTGAACCAGAGAGAAAAATGCAACTTGCAAAAGCTTTAGGGTTGCAACCAAGACAAATTGCAATTTGGTTTCAAAATAGAAGAGCAAGATGGAAGACAAAACAACTTGAAAGAGATTATGATTCACTTAAGAAACAATTTGAATCTTTGAAATCAGACAATGATTCTCTTCTTTCACATAACAAGAAACTACATGCTCAGGTACATTTATATATCATTTTTACATACATTTTTTTACCAATTATTCTATCATATATAATCAATGAAAACCTACATTAAAAAAAAAAATTATGGTAAAAATTGATAGTAGATTTGCAAATAATTTAGGATATATTTATATAATTTTGTTTAATTTTTTTATAAACTATGGTTAAAAGAATTTTATTGTGAATTTTTTAACTATATTAAAAAAAATTGATGGTGTGAATTATAATTGTGGGAGTGATCTATATCAATATATATAGATCTCATGATTTAATTTAAGGTATGTATGTATATTGATATTTTTTAAAAGTTTGAGTTATGAATTATAATATATTATCTCTAATAAAAATGGATTATTAGGTAATTAGAGTGTGTCTAATTACCTAGTAATTAGATTAGTAGGTAATGAATATATAGATCTATATTCGTATTTTACACATAAATGCAAAGTGTGTGTGTATAAATATAAAAATAACTATATAAGAAATGAAATTAGATTAATGACAGGCTCTTGATCCAACGCAAAGATGTTTGTCAAAAGACATTAATTAAAAATTCTTTTTAATTTATTTTATTAAATGAAAGATGATTTTTATTTAATTATTTCATATATACATAACATGTGCTTGTGGAGTTGACATTTACAATAAAATTATAATTTTATGATTACTAATTATATTTTTTTGATTTTTTTATAACAGTTAGTAGCATTAAAGAAACAAGAGCGTAAAGAATCATCAAAGATTAAAAGAGAAATAATAGGTGGTGAAGAAATTTCATGGAATAATAATGAAAATAATAATAATAATGATGAATCCGATCAAGTTAATATGATTAAAGATCTTTTTCCTTCTTCGATTCGATCTTCAACAACTACAAATGATCATATCGAACACCATCATCAAATGGTGAATAATCAAGAACAAGAACAAGGATTTTGTAATATGTTTAATAGTATTGATGAAACGACATCGTCTGCTGCAGCTGCTTATTGGCCATGGTCTGAACAACAACAACAACATCAATTTAATTGATAATATTATATTTATATTGTCTCAAAACAATATAAAAAAAAATTCTTAGAATTTTTAATTTTATTTTTAAATTGAGTATTATAAAATTTCTTTTATTGTGTTTTTTATAAACTAAATTGAATTGTTTTTTTTTCTTGGGGTTGTAGAAAATTGGTGTATAGGGATGGATACTTTCAATAAATTTTTATATGATCATTTTCTTGTTATCTTAATTAAATTAATGAATTATGTTTTTACGTCGAAATAATTAATTTAAATCATGATAAAAAAACCGTCATTTTAATTTTTTTTGGATTTTCAAAAATATCATAATTCAATCATTTTTTTACAAAAATGTCATATCCAGAAATATTTTTGGTATACTTTCACACATTAGACATTTTTGCAAAAACCTATTAAATTGAAATATTTTGCAAAATTTCATTGTTATTTTTAGATTACACTAAGCAAATGATAAACTTTTTTATGATTAATTTGTTTGTGCAAAATGAAATTTTATATGGTTATGAAAGTGATGGTTAGGTAAGGTTTTTTAAGTTTCTAAAAATAATGAAACATATATATTTATAATTTTAAAATAATTTGCTAGGTTGGAACACAATGTTAAAACAGAAAATAACAAAAATAAAAAAGAAATGAGAAAAAAATTGCAGATGCATGTGCCTTTGAGTGGGATTCCAGCTCTGCCATTGACACAACACGAGCCATGAATTATATTTTATACTATTTATATTTATTTTATAAATTTTATTTTATTTTACTTTAAATTTTTATTCTATATAATCGTGTGCTCGTGTGTTCTTTATTGGTGTCTACAAACTGATGAATTTAATAATATATGCTTTTGATTTATACGAATTAATCCACATTTTGAAACATTATGTGATATAGTAAAAAATTAAACCATTGTTTCAATATTTGGACACTTTAATAAACTTTATTCGCTCTTTTATGTTTTTATATACTAATTATAATGTTGATTTATTTTAGTATAAAGATCTAATTACTTAGAAAAAAAAATCAAAATTTAATTAATTTAAATTAGTTAAGAAATATTAGTTTATTTGATTAAAAACGTTTACTTCTAATGTTTTGGTAAACTCATTTAAGAATTTTTAAAACCTTATTAATTTTACTAAATTTATTAAAAATTTATTTAAATTTAATAATAAGAGATAATAATATGTGGAGGAAGATGATTGGTAAGCACACATTCCAAAGATGAAAAGGAAAAAGCCAAACAGAAACAGAAGTGAAACAATGTTTACGAAAATATTTCACTCAAATCTTATCTTTTTTTAATTTTTTTTGCTAGAAAAATTATTTATTTATGGACTATAATTTTATTAATTATATAACATAGTAGAATCATAGAAATTACGTAAAATAGAATGATAAAATTGTTTTTTAAAGTAAAATTTGATTTAAATTTAATGAAATCATACATATAAACAATTACATTATGATAATAAAACTATTATTATTTATTAATAAGAAAAAGCATAAACAACAAAAACCATATACATATATGGATTTAACGAAACAATGTTAAACTAATAGAAAAAAAATAAAAGGTAAAAATGAACAAAAACCCTAAAATTATAATTGTGACAAAGTCGAGTGATTCATAAGTATAATTTAGTTTCTGCGGCTTTGATTCTACAAAACTCTGATTAAAATTGTCAATTTCAAAGGAGATACGACGTCGTTGTGGTGTGTTGGGATCTGAATAAACTGGATAGCAAACACATTTCATTGTAGACTTAACCGGATTCTCTTCATCAGAACCGGATTGGTTATCTTCTAAACCAAGTATTGGTTTCAATATTAGTGAAAGAAAAAATAAAAGAGTTATAAAAACGATAATGTTCTTCTTCGTCATTGTTATTGAATAGGAGAAAATAATTTATCTTTTGTGAAAGTAAAAAGTTTATAAATTTAGAGAAATAGAAATTGTTTATATAGAGAAAGGTTTAGGGTTTAATTTTATAATTAATTAATTAAGATAAAAAATTAAAGGATATATATGGATTCTGTAACTTTTATCTTGTCAGTATTTTAAGTTTCAAATTCAAAATAATTTTTTTTTAAAAAATAATTCCTATTTAACCTTTTTAAGAAAACATAAACTAATATTTTCCAAATTATCAAAACAAATTTTCAAAAAGATAAATTTAATTTTATATTTATTTCGTAAAAAAAATCGTTCTAAATTCAAAAAAAAAATTTAACAACAGAAACATAAGAACAAATATTCTTTATTTCGTCAAAAAAATCTAAGAAATAAAAAATTCGGATATACGAAAATCACGAGAACAAATAAATTGGAATTATAATCGAATTTTAAAATTACATCAAATAAATCAATTTTATGAATATTATACTATCCAATTTGGCCCAGGATTCAAATTCTAAACATCCTTCTATTTAACTTTTGTATACATATATATTTAGTTTGATCGATTTAATTTTTTTTTGGAGTTTGCGAAGATATATTATATATAGAATATATCTTATAAACAATAAGAATTACTCTTAATCATCTTTGGATTTAATGAAAAATAAAGTTATTATTATTCTATTATTTAAACGAGAAAAAATCGGAAAATTCCTTTACGTAATTGAACAAGAATATAGCTACTAAAAAAAACTGTAAAAATCTAAAAAAAAAATAAAAAAATTAAAATTATCTTCGAATTCTTCGCCCAATTTATCTTCAAAAAGTTTCATCCAATTCTTCTTGAATTTCATCCAATTCTCCAATTAATTGTTCATCAAATTTCATCCAAAATATCTTCAATTCTTCATTCAATTTCTCTATTTCTTCTCGAAGTTCACCCAATTCTTCAATTAATTCCGATGATTTCAAACGTTCTTGTTCTTGAAATTTCAATATATTATCTAAAATTTGATCGGTTTTTGCCGATTTAGAATAATTTTCTACATCAAGTGTTTGTATATAAAAAGAAAGAAGAAATAAAAGAAATAGAGAAACGATAATTTTGTTCATCATTGTTACTAGTAGCAAAAAAATAAATTTTTGTGAAACTGTAGAATGGAAAAATTGTAAATTTGTTAGAATTGCAAATTGTTTTTATATAGAAAGATTTTGGGATTAATTTTATAATTATTTATTAAAATAAAGGTGAAAGGATACGGATTTTGTAAAGATTGTCTCTTTGTCGATAAATTAAATCACATTTTTTAGATATCCATGACGTAATATATTTTTGTTTATATGATTATTGTGGATATATTTATTTTATATTTACTTAAAATATTTATAGCAATATTTGCTTTTATCGGGTTCCGATTTTATCTGATTTATTTAGTTATTAGTGGAAGTAAAAGTTCATAAATTTAGAGAATGAATATTGGTTTATATAGAAAAAGGTTTAGGGTTTAGTTTTATAATTAATTAAGATAAAAATTTTAAGGATATATATGGATTCTGTAACTTTTATCTAGTTAGTATTTAAAATAAAACCATGTTGATAAATTTAGAATTTATTATTTTATTTTATAATCTTTGGTATAAATTTAAAGAACAATTAGTCTTTTTTTCTAAACTAATCTATTTTTTAATTTTATTATATATATAATTTCAAAGTGTTATCTGTAAAAATAAATTTAGAATGTGATTAATTAAACACATGAAAAAAAAATTCTATTATTATTATTAAGCATTAAATAAATGAAACAAAAGAATTTGGAATTATGATCAGATTTTTAAAACTAATTCCAAATCAATTTATATTAGTCCAACTCGAGAACAAATAATTTGAATAAGAATCGAAATTTTGAAACTACATAAACTAAATCAATTTATAATTACCTATAAAAAGTCATTTTTGTGAATATTATACTATCCAATTGGTTAAGAATTAAAATTATAAACAAATAAAAAAATAAAAAAATTGTAAAGCAAAATATGAAAAATGTAGAATATATTTACAAAATCACCAAAAAAATCACCATATGAAAAATGTATAATATATTTACAAAATCACCAAAAAAAATCACCATATGTAAAATCTAGAATATATTTACAAAATCACCAAAAAAAATCACCGTATGTAAAATCTAGAATATATTTACAAAATCACCAAAAAAAAAAAAAAGCTAATATTCTCTTCGTTCTTCTTTATGTCCAAGAATCGGATCCAGTAATATGTATTTACAAATCAGAGAATCCAGTAATATGTATACTCACATATTCTTCTCTTCTGATGTCAAAATGTTGGAGATGAAACTGAAAATAAAAAGAACAATAATTCAATAATAATCTAAAAAACTTAAAGAGAAAATAAGAAGAGCAATAATTCAACAAAAATCTAAAAACTTAGAAAAGAGAGATTTTAACGGTTTACTTACTAAAACTGAGAGGATTAAAAGACTGTCTCTCTACTCTACAGTGGAAGACCACCACTGTTAATTGCAATCTGAGCAAATGCCAAACCCAAACGGCGAGTAATGTACCTAATCATCACTAATCATCAATAATCTTCATGGATCTAGCAAAGAATACATAAAAATGGTACAGATTCTGTGTGACCACATAGTTGACCGCTCCCATCGCAGTTTTCAACACATTGAATAGTGATTTGAATCACTATTTTTCTCATCCAACAGAAATTAGTTACCTGAGGATAAATGCGGTATAGAGCAGATAAGTAGTGAACTTGTACGAGTTATGGGTAACAACAAACCGAACCATTCCTACCGTCGCTTGCAGGAAGAAATATATATAATACAATATCTGATACAAAGTTGCCGAGAGAGATTGATGAAAAGGTTTTCTGTGTATTCCATTGAATCAAGGACTTACAATATATGGAGAAGAAATACAATCCACTTTCCTAATAAGAAAGATACGACAACACAAATTAAGGAGTTAACATATATGTAATTGATCTTGTCGTGATTTACTGAATCACGCCATTGATAGTGCTATCACCCCCTCTCAAGTTGGAGCATGGATATCAATAATGCCCAACTTGGGAAGAAAGAATTCAAACTCCTTAGTGCCGAGGGGTTTAGTGAATATGTCAGCAAGCTGGTGGGTTGTAGACACATACGTCGGAGCTATAGTACCTCGGAGAATTTCGTCACGGATGAAGTGGCAATCATTACCAACATGTTTTGTGCGTTCATGTTGAACTGGATTGGTAGCTAAGGCAATAGCAGATTTGCTATCCGAGTACACCATCATCGGTTGCGGGTGTGGAAGACCAAAGTCCAGCATTAAACGTTTGAGCCAAAGGAGTTCTTGAGTGAGATCAGCCATTGCCCGGTATTCGGCTTCAGC